>VDFB02132417.1:0-22480 GCA_007258455.2 Sequoia sempervirens
TTGGTTACTAAAGGAATTTGTTGAAAAGGACAAGATGACAAGGTCTAAATGACTAGTGATTTTTCTTAATCAGACTGTTGAGTTGGAAAATCTCCCAAAAAAAAAGGACAATGACTGAAAAAGGGATTGATAACTTAGTCCAAGAGAACCTAGTTTCGAAAGCAATGACATTGCAAATTGTGCTGAGATTTTCCTAATCCAAAGTATGCAAGATGGAAAACCTAGGGATGAACTAATGCCTAATGTATGCAATTAAAAAAAAATGAAGGATGAAACCTATGGTCAAGAATGCAAACTAATGGTCAAAAATTTGAGCAATTTCAAAATTGGTTTCTGACAGAATCTCCTTGGAAATAATGTTTGACAAATGACTGACAAGGTGTAGACTTCAAATTTGACTTTGTATGAAGATTTTACTTGTGATAGGCAAATGCGTTGTTTGAGGCTGGGAATGCGTCATAGTTTTGCAAATGCGGTTTGATTTGAGCGAATGCGGCTTGAAGACTGACAAATGCAACTCAATTTGGCAGATGCAGCTTTGTGAGTTTTAGATGCATCACGACACGTGCAAATGCGGTGTTTTAAATGTCAAATGTAGTTTAACAGAGCGATTGTGTCTCATAAACTCGAATGTGGTTCGACATATGCGACACAGTTTGTAAAAAAATGAGTTTCTTGTCATTTTGATGGAAAATTTGATCTGTTTAATGGTGAATTTTTTGTTCAAAACTGTAAATGTGATGAATCTAAAAAGCACTTGACAAGTACAGTGTTTTAAATGTAAGCAAGCGCACATAAGACAAGTGCAATCCTAGGTTAGGCCAAGACAATATTTGGTAGATTCCACGTGGGTTTCCCCAACCGCATATCTGTAGTGTGTGAATTCAGAAGCTTGGCTACATGGGCTCCCCCTTACAGTGCACTCTCTTCTTAGGTCAACCAAGCTTCCAATCCCCATGAAACTCCCATGGCAGATTGATCACCTCTACTACAAACTGCGAAAGTGTGGATGCCTTCACACCGACCGGTGTTGCACTAGCAAATAGAAGGTTTTTGGCTACCAAACATTGGTTTTTAATTCGGGACCCCCGTTCGAGTGGCCATACATGGGGCAAGAGATTAATCACCAATTAGGTGGCACTCCAGCCTGAAGAGGTTAAGCTCAACAGGGTTTATGGGAGTACTACTCTGTTCGTATGACACATCCGCACTCATAATCTTAGGTTTCCCTTAAGATTCACATTTATATACCGATCGGGGGTAGCTTGGCTTTAGCTCTGTTGCCGATTTGAGTCACGTTGGAGTGATGAAATCCCCAGGTAGGCCCAATTTCTAGAGTTGGTAATCGTTTCTCTTACACCCAAGATCGCCCGAGAGCGCAAGGGGAGAGGATACTTTGATATACCAAATCGTGAGGGTAAAAATAGATAAAAATGGGTCTAGTTTTCTAATCACCGAGTTTTCACAAGGTGAGAGCATACTCACCTACCATTTTGTAAATACACTCAAACATAGTAGAAACACAAGTTCATTTTAATTGCACCAAAAGGAAATGTGTATTATACTAAGAAAAAGATAAGTACATTGTTTTGATGTTTAGTCTTCATCGTTCGAACCTGCAAGACCACACGTTAGTAGTTTGAATGTTGCCTTTGACCCACGAAAAGTAACCACCAAATGCTGCAAATCCTGATTAGTAACACAAAACCTATGCTAGGCAGAATGTAGAAAATAACCAGAATAAAAAGAACACATAAAATAGTAAAAATCCGAATGTAAATCAACAGAAAATGTTACCAGTCGAATGCGTCACGACAAAGTGAATGTGTCACTCTATATGCCAAATGCAGCTCGGTAATTCAATTGTGGCTTTCCAGACCACGATTGCGACATGACAGAGAGATTGCGGTGTTGGGGTCTGCAAATGCATCGCAACGCATCAGATGTGTCACGATTTAAAAAAAAACTACTGCGTCACTTTGTACCTGTACTTGCAAAAACAACAGAAAACACACAAAACCGTATGGAAAAAATAACAGAAAACAGAGTCAGGTTCACCAATGTATCTAAGGGTTATTTTAGGGTTGATTAGAAGTTAGCAAATCAATGAAGACCATAAAACCCAAAGCAATTACAAAACACAAATGGAAGTAAACAATAGAACAATTATACCGGTTAATCACTGAGACATCCATTATTCACTTTTGTAACACCTTCTAGCTTGCTGGCTGATGTGTTGCCCTCAGATTCGATGTACGAGCATTCTGGAAATACAAGTCTAAGTCCTACACCAATTTTTGAAGGATTTGAACAAAGTCTAAATGCCTAATGCCTATGACAATATGAGTGAAATGCATATGCCTAAATATGCCAAAATAATAAAATCTAAGTGTAATGTCTTTTTGTAATCGAAAAATGAGAGGAAAATGCCATTTTATAGAAAATGCCATTTTGAATGGACAGGTGAGATTGACTTCTGGCGGAGACCTAAAATCAGAGGCCCAGATTAAATCCGATAATCCCTAATCAGGGTTAGGGAAAAATGCTTAAGTGATTGGTTGAGATTTCATCTGAGAGAATCGAATCGGCGGTGGAGAATAAATGAGGAAATTAATTCAAAAATAAAAAATTTCAAAAAAGAAGAAGATAAAGATTGAACTGAAGATTAGATTTGGAAAAATCAAGAATCTGCCTGAGTACTTGATTTTTGGAGGAAAGTTACCATTTTGAATTAAATTAATTCAAAATATGGATTTTGTGAAATAATAAATAATCAATTTTCAGATTATTTACTAAAATGAACCGACAGTTAAGACTGTGATGACATTTTAAATAATTTCATTTATTTAAAATGAGAGGAATATCAATTTTGGTAATTAAATAATTAAATTTAATTATTGAATTTAGCAGATAAGACTGATAATTAAATTAATTAATTAATTCATTTAATTATGACAGTTAGTGACATATTAAATAAATAAATAAATAAAACTTATTTATTTAACAATCAGGAAGAAATGACTGAAGAAGGGTAATTAAATAAATTTAGAAATTTATTTAATTAGGGGAAGACTTAGATAATTAATGACGTATTTAATAAATAAATAAAATTTATTTATTTAATAATCATGAAGAATAAAAGGACATGAATTATTTAATCAATAGTCGAATGTGGACCAAAGACAATTAAATGTCATAATTATGCTAGGACGAAAGTGGTAAAAATGAAGCTTGCAGGCCTAGGTCATTTTTAGGTCTCTACACACTTTATTTTAAGTGTTATTGTAGAGTCAATGACATTAAGCTCTTATTTTTCTCCAAACCCACATCTTATACCCAAGAGAAAAAATAATAAAAATGTGGATCCAAACTCTTTAGAAAAATACAAATTTAATAAACTAAACAATTTTTTTATGATGTGCAAATAAATGCATTTCAATATACAAATAAATTTCATCGCACCTCCCTTTTTCTTTTATTTCCTATATTTGGATTATATTTATGGTGCCTCCTCTCCATTCCTTGCCTACTATTAAAATTTAATGCATATACTTATGTAGTTGCACTTTTAATTTCTGATTTTTAATTGTAAGACAAAATTGTAAATGAGGTATTACATTTTCATTTATATGCTAAGCACACATAATAACATAATGCATAGTTTATACTTTACGTTGGGTTTAACTAATATGCTAAGTACTAATTAGTTTGCTTTTAAGTACTAATTAGATTGCTTTTAAGTACTAATTCGCTTGCTTTTAAACTTGGGCACATGAGTGCAATGGTAGTTGCACATACTAAAACCTTTAGAAAATAAAATATTTTATTATATGCAAAATTCCACCAATGAAATCATTATGCTAAGATTCTTCATTGACCCCACCATAGAGATAAAGCAATAATGCAATATCAAGGTTTGAAGACCATTTTTTAAAAGGATTAAATCCCTTTAAACATGCTTTGCACCTAGCATAAATTATTGCACTAAGTTTCATTAGGGGACAAGGTGTAAACTAAGTGCATTGGTGTAGAAGTTTTACTAAAACATTTTGTGCTTCCTCCCATATTCTTTTGAAAAGAAATTGTTGATAAATGTGTTTAATTTTTGTTTTTTTCTTTATAGTATTAAAATATGAATTTCGCGTATGGGTTTTATGAAGATTTGGAAATAATATAAAAATACTTTTTTAAATTACAACAATACTAACAATTAAATGATCATACGTAAAATTTATGGGATTATCATTGTAGATGCAAAACATGTCTAGAAGATCTAAACACTAAAGAGTTGATGTGATAGATTTTCTTTTCTCTTGCAATTACCATAAATTGGATTTTGATCTTTGAAATACAAGTTGCTCAATAGCCCCATCAACCATCAAACTACTAATTCTAACTAATTAATAGAATTTATGTCATGATCTCTCTTTTTTTCCTGGGCGACTTGAAATTGAAACTAGAGACTAATGATTATTTAAATAAACTTTCCTTATTTCTTGAATTTTAAAATTTGACCACAAAGTGGGAGCTATTCAGAGATGCTCTTAACCACCAATTTCTTGATTCTTGGCCTAATTCTTGATTGAGCAACTTGAAATCAAAGTTGGGGATAATGAACATTTTGCTAAAAGTTTTTGTAATGCCAAAATTTAAATATTGATATTAAAACTTAACTAATTTGAAAATTAATTCTATCGAAATCCTATTATTGTAAACTCAAAAATATGATTGACACTCATCAACTCAAGGCTAAATGTTTATGATAGGGAGGTCCAAATATTAGTGCTAATAATTCTAATAATATTTTAGGGTAGAATTTGTGTGCCTTCTATAGTAGGATTAAAAAATCAAATAATAATTGATGTTCATACAATACCTTACTATGCTCATCCTAGAATCACGAAAATGGTTCATGAACTTAAATGGTTACATATTTTGGTCAAGAATGAAGAAAGGTATGGAATTTTTTGTCTCTTGTTGTCTGAAGTGGCAAATATTAAAGGTTGAACACTGTCACCTTCATAGGAAACTTTATCCTTATCAAATTATAAATAATAAGTGGTTTGTAATTTCAATGGATTTTGTGTCATGTATATTGTTGTATAAATTTTGGCATGATACCATTCTAGTAGTGGTTAATAAGTTAACAAAGATAGCTCATTTTATTTGATCAAACCTTAAGCATGATACTCTTATGTTAGCATTGAGGTTCCTATGAGGATTCATATGGTTCCTAAGGTTATTATTTTAAATAGAGATAAACCATTTATTCTTTAATTTTGAAAACCTTGTTTTCAACTTTGGAAACAAATATGAATTTTACTTTTTCCTATCATATGGAAATAGATGGAGAGATAGAAAGCATTAACCAAGTCTTGGAAGAAACGTGATAGGTTAAGTAAATGAGAATATTTTTTATCACTTGAATTTTCATAAAACAATACCCACCATTCTTCTTTGAAAATGGCTCCATTTGAGGCCTTATATGGAAGAAAATATAAAAATATCATTCAATGGGAAGCATTGGATTATTGGGTTGTGAATGGAAATGATGTGTTTGATAAGTATTATTATAACCCATCACAAAGCATATCTAAAATTTAGAATTTTGGGGACCCTAACATTCAACCATGAGATGCATTTTTGTAGAGATAATAAAATGTTTTTTTAATGTTTTTTTTCATTATTATCCTTTTGTTAAATTAAATTTTCAAAGTCACAAGTGCTTAAAATACCTTAGGAATTCTTTTATTTTAATTTCTATAAAAAACAATTATGTTCCAAATTGCAAAGACCTTTGAATTCCCAAATCATTTTTTATAATTTGCTTCAATTTCTTGGAATCCAGAGGAGCAAAGTTTTTTTTTTTTTGATAAAAGTGGCAGAGCCACTAAAGCAAAGTCTTAGATGTCTCATGTTCCAATTTTCTTGCAGGTTTTGAATGTGTAGTGACATTTCTCTACACTTTTAAAGTTTTTCCTTAGTTTTACACCTTCATTTTGTTTTATATTATTAGGAAACTTGTTTAAATTTTAAATTAGATTTTAAAGTTGTTGATGGTGTTTTCTGCACAACTTAGACAAGATACAAGTATCCTATCTCTCTTGAAAGGTAAATCTCTATCAACAAGCTTCAAGAGATAACCCCAAGGTCTCTAATGTCAGGTCTTGACAATGCATAAACAACTCAGTGATTAATGTGAAAATATTGGTAATCACAAAGGGACCTTACTACAAGCAAATATTGAATCCTTAGATTTATCAGATCTAACAATATGGTGATACTTCCAATCCTAAATCTAACCCAAATGATAAAAGAAAGAGAAAAAGAGATAAGGTTTCAAGAGACTTCTAAATTTAACACTAACTCTAAGATTGACAATGCAAATGATGAAACACTTGAAATGGACCAACCCCTCAGAAACTGATTTCTGCTTGACCCTGATAAATCTGCAATCTTATAGAAATAGTGCAATCTTCTAAGGCATTAAATATTTTCAGATCATGAATACTCATCCAAAACAATCTTATTACAATTGCAATGAACAAATAATCACAATTGAACTAAGCACAATGAATGTAAAAGTCTAGGCTAACTTTACAAAGCAACTAACAGTCAGCTAGCTACAAAAAGTATGGAATAGAGATTGTTGCAACACCTCAAGCATCAAATCATTAACACTATCAATTCTCCTAATATTAAACCTAGCACATCCATTAATTAAACATAGGCAATTCCAAAGATAGAATCACAAGAACCATGCCAGATAAAACTCAACACAAGAAAGGCACCAAATCACAATGTCTTTGCTTGCATTAAATTACCCAAAGGAGCAACAATTCCAATATTCTGTTATAGCACTTGCTTGCTTGAAAATAAGACTAACTCCTAACTCTAACTCTTACTACACTGCTTAGTTCGCTCCAATATCAAAACTATCTAGTCCTTACAAATGAGGCAGAATGCCATATTTATAGAAACCCCTAAGACATGTTGGCCCAATTAGGTTTACAATAATAATAGGCCACAAAACAAGCCGGCCAAGGAGAATTCAAAATAAACAAAGTGGGAATTAAATGCAAGTACTCCATCCAGGTCGGCCTGGGGTCTCCAACAAAGCTAGGTCCAATGCATGTGAAGGAAGAGGAGAAATAATGGGGAAGCACAAATTACGATGAGGCATTGTATTAACTGCCTTCCCCCTTGTCCTTATTTCGCTCCACCCTATCCTGCACCATCAAAAATATCTTATCCAAGTCAGCTATAGGTGGCATAGTCAAAACCTTAATTCTCCTCTCAATGGATTTAATATCCTCTCTTGACTACTCCACCAATTTATCCCATTCCACCTTCATGGTTTGATATTTATCCATTACCGCAATATAGGTGGCTGCATCATCCATCTCGCCACCATTTTCTCAATTGTTCCAAGCTCAAATGCTTTGGTGCAAACCTTTTTCTACCCGTCATAACCTCAAAGAAAGAAATGCATTTATTGTAGATTTCAGTCAAGGTGTCTTCAATTTTCCTCCTCTGCTTATACACCTTCTTCAAAACCCTTTGCCTTATTTGCAAAACTTCAAACCATTCCCAAGGTTCTGCAACTCTAGATGAAGGAAGAATTCCATCACTCACCAACTTATCTTCAGTATATTCCATGATGGTCTTGGTTTTCTGCAACAAGGAGATCTACGTCTTTCTTATCCTATGCCAATACATCTTTTAACCAATTTATTGACCTCATAGCATCTCCACCGGTTGAAAGGATGTCCTTGATAGCATTATCTCCCTTAGTTTACACCCCTTGTAACCAGTTCGATGTGGCATGAGTAGTAGTCTTCATTCTCTCCATCTCTGTTATGGTTTCTTCTAGAAAAAAGCTCGCAGTAGATGATGAGGAGCTAATAGATTGCAATAGCTTCATCAAGTCTTGCAAGTACTTCTTTAATTTCTCATTCTCCCTCTTCAATTCTTGCTTGGTTTGCACTTCCTTCCTCAATCTACCCAAGATTACAACACTAGAGCCTTCATACTCTTCAATATCATGTTCCATGGAAGTAGGCCCTAGGTTAATGGTTTGGACACTGTAGTCACTACCGGTTACATCATCCTTATTCTTATCAAGAGTAGGAGTAGCAATGTGAACCACCCTGTTATTGGCTTCATCCCTCTCAATCTTGGAGATGACTCTGGCTTTCTTCTTTGCTTTACCCTTTCCTATATTCGCCAATAATTCGTCCCAATTGGGAGGAGTATCATCCACAACAATCTATTTACTCTTTAATTCTTTGTCCAACCAACCTGGAACAGTAGAATTAGATTGTACTTTGCTCTGTCCAACTTCATCCTATTGATCCTTGGTGTATCTTCATTCAAATTTTGTTTCTCAGGAATCTCCTCAACTATTTCTTCCTTTT
The DNA here is from genome assembly GCA_007258455.2 of Sequoia sempervirens. Classification (NCBI taxonomy): domain Eukaryota; kingdom Viridiplantae; phylum Streptophyta; class Pinopsida; order Cupressales; family Cupressaceae; genus Sequoia; species Sequoia sempervirens. Next base: position 8,418 of record VDFB02132417.1, read on the forward strand.
CTTTATCATGCTCTTCTTCTTCATGTACCAATGATGGAGTCCTAACTGGCATTTCCTCTCTCTGAGGAGGTCTATCTTCTTCACTTCTAACAGGTGAATCATCATAAGTCACCAAAGGATACTACAACACCCTCTCTATTTCTTCCTCAGAAATGGTAGACCCCTCTGCACTTGGATCTATCACTCTACCCTTGGTTCCACTTGTCACCGCCTTACTTGACTCAGCCTACATTTAACAAAGAAACCATAATAAAGATCACATGAAACCAAAGTTAATTAATCACAAATGACATATTCAACCTCAATATAAGTCCCATGATAAACAAAATTCTCTAAAACCTCATAAGAATTGATCATATCAAAGTTTGGGCTTTCAGTCCTCCCATGGAATCCAGGCCAAAGAGGAATTTTGGGAAATTCCCAACAAGCGGATTTTAGCAAAATAAACATAAAAGCATCCAATAATCATTTAATCAACTATCATTAACTAAGCAACAACATGATACATCTTTAAATAATTCAATTTGATCATACAATGCATAATCACCAGCTAATAAATCATGCTATCTCTCAATTCTTCATTTTCAATAAAGTTTTGGAGAATTCCACATGGGACGGAAATCTGCGAAAACAACAATAGTCTACGAATTCTGGAAAAATGAAGGAACAAAGGAAATTTCGGTAAAATCTGGAGGGAACGGAAATCCGCGAAGCAAGCATAACTCTGAATCATTGCACATTTTGGGAAAACAAAGAGAAAACAGAAAGTCAGAGAATTCTGACAGTTAAGGAATTCTGCAAAGACCTCAAATTTCTAGATATTGTCGGTTCTCTGTGACTTCACTCAATTTGATCGAACGATCACAAATTTGAGGACCTTGGGCCTGAAACTAGCTTGATTTGAACCTCCTACAGATCATCTTTAAATTTGAGGCTCATCCTAAAGTAAATCGAGAGGAATTCTTGATGCCCTAAGCATGAAACCCTAAAAATCTTCCATGAATGCACATGACAAGCTTGGGCTCAGCTTACTCGTTTGCTAGGTTTACAGAAGGTTCTTTATGGCCTACACAAGTGATCTACCTCATAATGAAATCGAAAAAAATCTTGAAAAACTCACTTGGGAATCGTCAATCTAACAAAATCGAACAACCCTAACTTCAGATGTTCAATGCCTAAACATACAAAAATTCGGACTCCAAGCACACTCAGGACGCCAAAGAATCACTCACATTCAACAATCAAAAGCAAGGCAACGCGCACATACCATTGATGAAGTGAGACTTGATTACAACAATGACGGGTAACAATCTTTAGCGCCTTAGCAAACAACAAATGACACCTAGGAAAATCACCACCAAATCCAAGAATTCACAAATCCAACACGCCAAATCCAGCCAAGCACTCAGGATCAAGCACTCCCGATCAGTAGAGAGAAAATGATGATAAAACTTAATGGCATAAAACTCCCCAAAATCAATTTAATACCTACCGCAGAAATCATACAAACGAGCATTAATGCAGTCGACAAGACAGGCCAAACCAAAACCCGGGAATCCGACAAGGCGACGAAACTTTAGAGAAATCCGGTCACCACATAATTCTGCGAAGGACCAAAATCTTCGGATCACAATGTAAAGCAGTCGCCATCAGGTTTTCAAGGAAACTGGGGAATTCCGCCAGCGGAGGAAAATCCCGAAGTTGAAGGAAAACCCAAAAAATTGTCTAAAACTTAAGATTTTCAATATACACCATAGAGGGATCATCAATGCAAGCAAGATAAACCTCCAAGCACATTCCCAAGCAAGCGAATTCTCAAAATTGAAGGGCCAAAACACCAAGAACGAAAGAAAAAGGGGGTCCGTACTTTTAGCAGGGTGTGTGTGCGAAAAACTGCACAACAAAAGTGTTCATTTTTTGAAAATATATGCCCTAATTTTTGGAGTTTTGTAAACTAGCTCAATGGTCCAATTTTTTGACTTGAAATCCTTTAAAACCTTCAGAAAATTCTTAATGACAAAAATTAGCTCCAAAACATAGAAAGATTTAGTCTAGCCTTCTTGAAGTATGGTTTGCATTTTGCAATTTTACAAATTACAACTAGAGTCTAAGTTCTAGTTGTAATTAAGGGAATGCCAAGAGTCATTACAATTTACAATCTATGTAAATTTTGGTTGGTACCCAAAGCCTAGTTATAGTCCAAAAGTCCAAGTCCCGTTGTAATTTGTAATTTTTATAAATTGCAATCAATTCTCAAGGCCTTAATGTAGTTTGGAATTATAAGTGTCAATACAATGTACAATTTTTTACAAACTACAACCACCACCCAAGGCCTTAATGTAGTTTGGAATTATAAGTGTCAATACAATGTACAATTTTTTACAAACTACAACCACCACCCAAGGCCCAATTATAATTTAGAATACCAAACATTTTTTAGGTGCAATTTTTGCAAAAGTAAAATCATGGTTTCAAATTCTAGAATGCAACCTACAAATCAGAGTCTAAATCCAAAATGTAGTAAATCATTTTTAAATATTTTAACTTCTAAGAATTGAAAATATGAAAGTATTAAATATTAAAAAATATAAATTGGTGGAATTGGACATTAATTAATTATGTTTTGAATTTAATTATACTAAATTGATTGTTATTATAAAATAAGTTTTAAGGGTTTAAAATTAAGTATTGCTACTAAATGCAATATATGATTATGAAAAGGGAATGCACATTGAAAAAGGAAATGATGACATAATATTATATTATTTTAATTTTAAAGCATGGATACATAAAGTAGATTTAATGAACCAATGGAATTTTTTAAGAGTGAATAACACTTGGGAAGTATGCACAATTCTATTGGTGTGCATTTACATGTCAAATTTTAAATGATATGCAATGAAAGGAGTAGAATGTGAAAATACAAGTCAAAGTGACTCTTTACATTCTAAAGTACTTTATCATTTTTTAGATGAAACATAGTGGAGCACCTATAATTGAATTAATAAAGATGAGAGTACAAAATATATTAGATTGGATGTTAGGGGTAAAACTAGTTCCAAAAAAAATTAACTAATTACAATATGATTGTAGGATTTACATTGAAAATTCCTACCAAACAAAAGATTTATACATCTATGAATTGGGAAAAAAGCTTGGAAAAACTATCTATGTTGGGTCAGTTGTTGTCATGGCTAATGATAGAAAATACTTCTTCCTCTACATGAACATGAGCATTAGTGTAAGGAGCTCCTTGTGCATATTGTAGAACCATAATCCTTATAATACTTAAATCTTTGAAGGAGATTGGAGGGTAGTGATTTAGTAACAAATGGAGGGCCTTGAGCATTTGATTTATCTTTATTTGGAAACCCTCCTCAAATTGTTAGCCATGAGATTCGAGAGTGCACTTAACAACAAGGTTGCAATTCTTTCAAACACCACAAGAGAGGGAATTAAAGACACATTTTTATTCATCAAAAAGCAACAAGGTTCAAGAAAATATGTCTCCTCTTTAATATCAAAATGCTCAAGAGTCTCCACAAACATTTCATCACTAAATACAAAAATTTTATATATATTTTCGATCGAAAATGCAAACACAAGATGCACAATTCAACAAATCCATTACATTTAAAGAGACCACAAGAAAATAATTTCCTAAAACCCTCTATAAATGAAGAATTTGAAATGGAAAATGGTTTTATAAATGAATATCATCTTCTCATATCCTTCGTTGATCTGACACCTACGGTAAAGGAATGACACAAAACAAGACAATAGACAATAGAATAAATGTTCCTGTAACCGCCATTCGTCTTTGCTTCACATGTGCGAGTCAGAATGTGTCAGATCCTTGTTCAATCAAAATAAATATCCCATATCACACTTAGTTAATAAGCTGATTATCCCACACGTGTTCGAGTTCCTCAAAGATATGACAGCTCGCTTACATATGAGGGATATTCATTTAAGACTTGTAAAGGAGCTGGCCTTGGATTTTGTTGCAGAGTTTCATCAATCTTTTCTTGGTCTAGGCTACTTCCATATAGGTATTGAATTTGAAGATAAATGGGGAGATTGGCCAGTTTGTCTACCAAAATGTTTGCTTCTCTATAATAGTGACCAACTTCATAATGACTGAATCTCAACAAGAGCCTCATTAATAATTTGATTGAAGATATAAGCCAATTTTCAGTTTGTAGAGTTTTTCTATGGTAAAATGTTTATGATGATCATTGAATCTCCCTTAATCTATAAAGAATTAGTTTTCATTTTTTAATACAATTTCAATTTTAAGAGGAGACTTTGTGCTTCATCTATATTATTTTTGTTATTCATTAAATTTTTGATAGTAGCAATAATGATTTTATCATTATGATCTATGATAACAACACTAGTCCCTGAATTTCTCTGGATTTCCTCTAAAAGCACCATCAAAAGTAAGCTTGAAGTTATTGTTAGGGGAGAATCTAGTCAATAGTACTTTTATTTAATTGGAGTTTCATCCAAATGCTTTATTTTGAAGTAGAGGTTTCAGAAGATGTTTTCTTGGGATCCTTGCATCACATGAGGAGAAAGATTTGTTTGTAGAAAATGATTTGAGAAGATAATACATTGCATTTTAAAATTTATATTTCAATTCTCCTAATAACCTTTGAGGGTTTACTTATTTTATTTTTAAATATATATAGTTATTCATTTCCATCCATAAATTTTAAATTAGGATAGAGAGATTATTTGTCATAGAACAACATATGTGGAATCTTTGTAAAGAACCAACCATGAGGTGAAGAGCTAGAGGAGAGAGTTAGGGAGATGACCTAACCAACAAAGCATGAACTAAATATATTTCCAACATAGTTGAGAAAATTTATAGTTTAGAAGAAGGTGATTAACATCTTCATAAGTAGACCCACAAAGCATAGGGAAACAAATTAGTGTTGTCTAGCATATCCAACCTCAATCTTGTAAAATTATGTTGTTTAATGTGAACCATGAGAACACCCCAACTTTTGGGAGGCAAGCTAGACCCCAACAAATATTAGTCAACCAATTCTTAGTAATTGAGTGATTAGCAAGAACTTTGTATCCCTCTTTCACTGAATATTAGCCATTTTTAGACCCAATTCATAGCAATTCATCTTTGTCTAAGAAAAAAAAAATCTTTTTATTTAATTTACTGTAGATCGATCTATTTGATCTTGAGTAAAATAAAAAGGTGAAATTGAATTCCATGATAATTTTGGTGGAGTGAAGGACAAGTCAACAGTGAAGTAATCTTTAACTTTTGTGCCCCAATGTTTTGTTAATGTTTGTTCAACATCTGAGAGAAGTTGAATATGAGAAAGACATGTATGACCATTCTAGGAATCTAACCAAATTAGAGCTTTCTAACCATTATGAATTGTTGCAAGTATGAAGAAGTTGTTGCAAGGTGTTGTCATTGATACCAATTGGTCAATTGATTATCAACTGGTTGTTGTTTTCATTAATGTCATGGATGTAGGTTATTGGTTGTATATGTAGAGGATATTGAGAAAATTATATTGAAGGAAGATTGCAGGTGTTCAGTGGTTGCTCTGGGATTTTCTCCTATGTGTGTGCAGTTCAGATATGTTGATCATGGTTGTTGGAAGCTGCTATATCTAGATTTTTGGCTTATGATTCATTGTACAGTGCGAGTTATGTTCACTAGTTGTGAACTGTGGTTTTCTATGTATTTGGCCGAGGTCCAAGAGAGAAGTTGTTGGTCCAGATTTCTCTTTCGTTAAATCTTATGACTTGTGGTTCTAGATTTAGGTTGTTATGATTGTGTTGAAGATAATTTTGGCATTTGGAAGGATTGTGCTTAATGGTTCTATGTGTTTTAGACTGGTTTGGCCAACCTTGTGTTAAACACTACCTTTGGAATTGATGAAGCGTGTTATGACCTATTCGGGTCCTCATCAAGCATGTGTTTGGGTCACCCTTATTCTAATTCCACCCTAGGATGTTTTGGCATTGACCTAATTTGAATTTAATGATGGATGGATGACTTTGGATATGTTTCAAAGTTGAAGATGGTATAAATACAAGATGAGTTAGTGGTGAAAGTAGTAAAAAATAGATAATTGCAAAGAAATAGAACAGATAGATGCGAAGAAGGTGTGAATCAAGTGGATGAATGTAATGTGAGTGTGGCAGATCAGTGTGAAGTTTAAATATTGAGTTTCTGGATGCAGTGAGTTGAAGGTGGACTCTACCATTCATGCATGTCTACAAGTGGTTGAGCAAATTATGGTGGATTTCTCTATTGCATTGAGATTGTCTTCTCTCTGTAACATATCTCTTCTATCCTTTTCGTATCTCTATGGTAGTGAGTCTTCCGAGTGGTTAGCCCTATTGGACAATGAGTCTTATTCTGATAGTGAGCCTTTTCTCAAACAGTGAGCCTTTTTGTAATCGGTTTTGATATTCTCTATAGTGTGATTTAATCCTCATCGTGGTTTTTCCCTCACTGGATTTTCCACGTAAATCTCATGTTTTGTATTTGTGTGATGTTTTTCAATTTCTGCACTTGCACTTAATGTTTAATCATTTTAGCAGAGTTAAGAATTGTGATTGATCTAAGTTCCAGTGAATGTTATAAAAGTGAAATTTGCTACAATTGATTCACCCTCCTTTTTAGTTGTCTTGTTCAACATGAATTACTCAAGAGAGGTGAGGAAGGATCAAATCTTGACAAGAGAGTAAAAAATTCCACATTTTAGAACCCATTGGGGGGTTAGCTATTGTAAATATCTGCTTAGGTTCATCTTAGTCTAGGTATTTATCTCTCATCAAGTTACCCCATTTTGTGAAAGGGTTTGAATAAATTCTCCAAACCAATTTGGCTTCAAGTGGTGTTCATTTTTCCTTCTAAATTTTGGTTGTTCGCTCCTTCACAAGACTTAGACTTACATATCTTATCCCAAGCCATAAAAGGAATCTTATTTTTACCATGCATATTATCATCCCATAAAAAGAATCTTATATTTTTTTGGATATCAACCACTACACCTTTATGAATATTTAAAACATTGATCATATATATGTTGGAATTTCACTTAGTACTACCTTGAGGAGGGTGATTTTAACCAACAATGTGATCCATTTTCCTTTCCACAAATATACTTTCTTCATAATGTTATTTTCTAAAATTTTCCAAAAGTCTATTTTTCTCTTCCAAAGAAAAGAGGGATTCCAAGATATTTACAATATAAGGTTTCAAAGGAGTAAACCCAAAATGGAAGAAATTTTTCCCTGACCCAAGGATGGACATTTTTTAAAAATATCTTGGATTTATTTATATTCACTAAGTGATCATTTAAGGGATATAAATCTTTGAATTATCATAGCTTCATCCATAGTTGTGTAGCCAAATAACAAAGTATCATAAAAAAACAATGCATGTGTAACAACATTTGGGACATTTTTTTTTATTTTGATTCCTTCTTAGTTATATTCTCATTGTTTGCATAGATTAGTCTACTTAGGGATTCAACCATTATGATAAGGAGGAAAGGGGAGAGAGGATCACCTTGTTGAATTCCTTGAGTGGAATGAAAAAATCCACAAAGGAGACCCATTTATTAAAACTGAAAAAGAGGCCCTTGAAATACAATAAAAGATACATTTACACCATTTATTAATGAAACCAAACTTCCTCATAGCCTTTTCCAAATAAATTATAGTAAACTCTATCATATTCCTTCATCATGCCAAGTTTCAAAACCATGGAAAAATGTTTCTCCTCTTGAATTGAATGCAATAATTCATCTGCTACTATGGTGCCATCATAGGTCTCTCTTCCTAGTACAAATCCCCCTTTTCTGCAGAGATAATATGAGGGATGATTACACTTAATCTTGTGGAAATTTATTTTGGTAAAAAAAGTGTATAGAGAATTGCATAAAGCAAAAGGACTAAAATCAAAAAATGTGGAGGGATTGATTTCTTGGGAATGAGAACTAGGAGTGTGAAATTCAATTCCTTAAGAATAGTTTCATTTTTTTAGATTCTTCCAAATTATAGAGGATACCTTTGTGTATAAATTCCCAACACTTTTGAGAGAACATGGTTGTAAAGCCATCCAAACCTAGGGCTTTATCTGAAGTCATTGAGACAAAAAAAATTATGAGTTCTTCCATTGTAAATTCCTCCATCAACATAGAATTTTGATAATCTACCACTAGATAGGGATATTGGATAGAATATTGTCCAATGAAGGATTAAGTGGAGCCTTGGAAGTTAATAGTTATTTGAAGAAATGGATAGCCTCCCCATTGATCTTATCTTTCTTTGTCAAAAAAATCCATGTTCAAGGAAGAAATGGAGTTAATGGAATTTATTTATCTCTGCAATTTTATGGAAGCATGAAAAAGTATCATATTTTTATTACCCTCCCTCAACCAAACTTCTCTTTTTTTTCCTCTAATATATCTTTGAAGAAGCTCTTCTAAATAGGATTTGAGGTGTTTTTCTTCCTCAAAAGACTTTCTTATTGAGGGATTTCAATTTCTCTTCAACTAATTTTTTTCTATAAATATGTTTTTGAAGTGATCTCTATTCCACTCTTTAATATTTCATTTAATCCATTTAAGTTTAGTGTAGAGCTGGAACATTTCATATCCCCTAAAAAGGAAACATTTGACCACCAAAAATTTAGGAGGGGGGGAAAGAGGGATCTCTAAAACACATGGATTCAAATCTGAATGGAGATTTATATTGGGGTCTTACATATTGGATATATAAAGAGATTGGAAAATTATCAGAACCTATGTAAAGAATGATGGAGACTGGAAAATTATGAGAAAGAGATAGTTAGCTTGTAGACACTAGAAATCTATCCAAACTTTCAACAATTTGTTGTAAATATTTTCTTCTATTTGTCCATGTGAAGGTACCATCACGAGTTACACAATCAAAAACATCATTATCAATGATGAATTCTCTAAAGTCCTCCATGACTTTCTGGGGAAGAATTATACCTCCTAATTTGATGTAGAGTAGGGAGGAGTAGGTTCAAACAACAAAATTTATCAACTTCTTCAAGTTTCAAACCCTAACTATGATGGTTTAACTCACAATTTCACAATTCTCCTTCTAGGTCTCCAAACCTAGGTTTTCGGGCATATCTTTTAGAGAAGGCCATTTCTCCACAAACCCCTAACCATCTTAGACACCCATTAGGCTCCTCTTTAACATATCTCATTTGAGAATAGGATTTTTTTGAAACAAATTCTTCAAATCAAGTCTGCTATGCTACTCCAAGTCCAAATTAGGCCACTTTTCCAAAGTAAGTGTACCAAATTCTATCACCAAATACCAAAACTCCACACTAGTAGTTCTAACATGTCACATAGGGTCCCAAAATGTAGTTTTTATCACCAAAACTCATTACCAAATTGTTGTCTTACCAATTCACTAACCTACATAAGCCTAACACATGAAGATGTTAGGCTAGGGCTTGGAAAAAACCACCCCAAATTCCAACCCCTACTGATGCAGGAGCATCCAGTGGTGTAAGGGCAATCTTGCATCACCCAAAAATAGTTAAATTTCAAGTTTCTCAGTTTTTAGATTTTTTTACATTTTTGGATACCCTTTTTGTCATAATGAAATTCTCAATTTATGATTTTCATTTTTGGTTCCTGGGTTGAAAGATATTGCAGTTTTAGTTTCCTAGATTTGCACCTGAAAATCTTCCGAGTTAGATTTGAGGCACTTAGAGCTCCCGGATCGGCTGCGAAACTTGAAAAAATCGGCATAGCGGATTTCGAGCGCGTTATTGACTTCGAGACCTTTGCAACAGTCACACCCGGAGTCTCATCGTTATGGCCCCTGAAGTTACACTTTCTAGAAGATACAATTGCAAATGCTCTTTGAAATTTGAACTTCATGTTGTAAATTTTACCAAACCGCCTAAACTCAAATTTGAATGTTGTTTTGGCTCCAAACTAAAGAGGAGCTCTCCCATTTATGGGCTGCTTCTAATTTCCCTTGCAACCTTTTGGGGACAAACTCGTATATTAAGTAGCGGGGGTTATTCTGTAGCTGTCTGTAACTTGCATGTGTTGTAGAACTTGGGGATTTGAGATCCTCTGCATGTAAGAAGCTCCATTTTCTGAATAATAAAAATTATTCTCTTGTTTGTGGGTTATTTTCTAAGTCTCGGGTTGCACCCTCATCAAGTGGTATCAGAGCAGGTTTTCTTGAGTGTGTGGACAGATCGCCAATCGTGAGGCAGTTCGCACCAGGACCGTGGTTGTGGGTCGAGCTAAAGAAAGATTCCTCCAAGAGTGATGTCTGGTAGGCATGGTGGTGCCAGAGGTGGTCGAGGTGGCAGAAATGTTGGTGGAAGAGATGCACCGGTAGCCCTCCATGCATTGCATTGATGCGCGCTACAAAAAGCAGCTGAGAAGAGGGTGGTTAAACTCAGGGAGGAAAGTGAGGATGAAGGAGATGAAGGTTCGATGTAGAAGAGGAAGAAGAAGCAATTGATCAAGACCAAATGTGGCTAATAAGGGCCATTTTGGCGATTGGGGAAAAGACCCGTGAGCGTGTCCCCAGTTATTCTGGAAGTCTGAACCCAGAAGAGTTGATCAACTGGATCAACGAGCTAGAAGAATATTTTGAGTATGAGGAAATAGAGGACCCAGATCGGGTTAAGTTTATGAAAATGAAGCTGAAGGGCCATGCCAATATTTGGTGGAAAGAGGTCCAGTTGGAAAGAAATCGAAGACGAAAAGGCAATATCACCAGATGGGATCGCATGGTAGAGAAACTGAAGAAGCAGTTCATACTAGTGGAGTACGAGTTAGATCTGTTGAAGAAATTGCAAGGGTTGAAGAAAGGAAGCAGATCTGTGAAAGAATATACTGAAGATTTTCACAAGATAATCATCAGAATAGGTCACACAGAGGCCAATAAGGAGAAGGTAGCTCGATATCTTAATGGGTTACGACCGAGCATTCAGGAGGAGTTAAGCCCAGTCAGAATGACCACTATTGAGGATGTGTATCAGTTTGCTCTGAAGGTGGAAGAGAAGCTGAACAAAAGATTTGATGGCAAGAAAAAAGGACGAGGAGGTCAAAGCGGCAGGGACAGTGGAAGACCTTCAGGAAGCTGAAATGATGATGAAAAGAAAAGTGAAGATGTGGGTACCAGCCGAAGCCAAAGGAATGACAACTTCTACCACCCTCGTGATAAAAACAGTGGTGATCAAAGAGGTAGAGGATGAGGGAGGGAGATATGGACGAGGATCTGGAAGAGGTGGTTTATGAGGAACGTGTTTCCAGTGTGGTGAAGAAGGGCATCGAGCCTATGAATGTCCACAACACCAAGGAAGGGCAGATAAAAGGCCAGAAGGTTGTGGAAGGGTTGTGCATGTAGATGAGGAGGCCCAATTTGAACATTCAGATGATGCTGAAAGGAGAGAAGCCCTAGTGATTAGGAGAGCCCTATTGACTGAGGAAAAGGAACCAGAACAGAGGAAGAATCTATTTCGCACAAGGTGCAAGTGTGAAGGAAAATGTTGTGATGTCATTATTGATGGTGGGAGCACCGATAATCTAGTGTCAGAGGAGATGGTCACAAAGTTGAAGTTGAAGAGGGAAAGGCACCCACATCCGTATTAGATTGCCTGGTTGTAGAAAGACCACAAAGTTTTGGTCAATGAGCAGTGCCTAGTAAAGTTCAAAATCAGGAGCTACCATCATGAGGTACTCTGTGATATCATCCCCATGGATGCATGTCACATGTTGTTGGGAAGGCCATGCAAACACTTATTCTTTGACAAAGGATGGCGTTTGTCACAAGTTGAAACCCTTGAAGGAGACTGAAGAAAAGGTATGCAGTAGTGCTAGAATTTGTTATCTAGATGGAAGAAATTTTTTAGAAGGTATAAGCATGAGCATATGTGTTATGCATTGATTCCTAGAGTGACTAAGGAGGATAGTGAGAAGGTTCCAGAAGAAGTTTCTAGGATGTTGGATGAGTTTCAAGATATTGTTTCTAATAATGTACCTGAGGGTTTACCAACAATAAGGAAGATCAGTCATCAGATTGACTTGATTCCTGCAAAATGGGTTTTCCAACAAGGCAGCCTATGGGACGACTCCGCGAGAAAATGAGGAGTTGAACGTACAAGTTCAAGAGTTGTTGAGAAAGGGTTTGATACTCGAGATTTTGAGTCTATGTGCAAAGACCAGAGTACTAGCACCAAAGAAGTTGATGGGGAATGGAGGATGTGTGATTCCCGAGCCATAAACAAGATAACAATCAAGTGTGATTTCCCCTACCAAGGATGGATGACCTGATGGACTATTGGAGTGGAGCTCAGTACTTCACAAAGATTGATCTAAAGAGTGGATATCACCAGATCCGGATTTGAGAGGGAGATTAATGGAAGACTACCTTCAAGACAAAAGAGGGCCTGTACGAGTGGTTATTCATGCCTTTGGGCCAACCACGTAGACCGAGCACATTCATGCTCATGAACGAGGTACTAAAAGAATTTCTGGGAAGTTCTGTTATTGTGTATTTACATGATATTTTGATTTTCAGTAAGACATTGGATGAGCATCTGATGCATATTTGGAGAGCCTTTGAGAAGTTAAGAGAAAGAGAAACTGTTGATTAATCTGAAGAAGTGCAGCTTTGTGAAGAGGGAGTTAGTGTACTTGGGGTTTGTTGTCTTATCAGAAGGTCTCAAGATGGACCGAGAGAAGGTGAAGGCTATTCTAGAATGGCCTACCCCAAGAACTACTACCGAGGTGAGATCTTTCTATGGTTTGGCTAGTTTTTATAGAAAGTTCATTAGAAACTTTAGTAGTATTTGTGGACCCCTGACTGAAACAATGAGAGGGGATAGAAAAGAATTCAAGTGGAGCACTGGAGTGGAAAAAGTTTTGAACTGTTGAAGTAGAAGGTAACAAAGCAACCCTATTCTAGCCCCTCAGTTTCAACAAGGTGTTCGAGGTGGATTGTGATGCCAGGTGGTTGTGTGCCATTCACCGGTAGTGTTGAGCAAAGAGGTAAGCCATTGCCTATTTAGGTGAAAGGTTAAAATGATGCCAAGAGAAAATTATTTTTGTATATGATCGGGGAATTTTATTCGATAGTTCAACATTAAAGAAATGGAGACAATTATTTGTTAGCAGAAGGAATTTGTTCTATATCTTGATCATCACGAGCCTTGTAGTACCTAAATAGTCTAGGGAAAATTAAATTAGAGGCATATGAAATGGGTAGATTTTTGCAAGGGATTATACCTTTTTTAAACATGGGAGTGGGAGATCAAATAGGGTTGTAGATGCCTTAGAAATTGGGAGGCATTGATGACAAAGATGTGAATTGAAGTGGTTGGGTTTAATGAACTCCAAGAGACAACGTATACGGTGATCGATTTTGTAAGGCTTGGAAAGCTTGCAAGGAACCTGTTACAGTGGACAGGACAAGGTGGTTGGATTTCATAATCCAGGATGGCATGTTATTTAAGGGAAGTCAATTGTGTATCTCGAGGAGTTCCATGAGGGAGAACCTGATAAAGGAGAAGCATAGTGGAGGAATGGCAGGACATTTTGGTCGGGATAAGACCATTGCCATTATCAGTGAGCATTATTATTGGCCTCAGTTGTCATCGGATGTGAAGAAGTTTGTACAAAGCTGTAGGGTATGTCAGATGGCTAAAGGAGTGAGCTATAATACAGGCTTATATCAGCCCTTACCTGTACCAGAGAGGCTATGGGAGGATATAAGTATGGACTTTGTTCTTGGTTTGCCAAGGACACAACGAGGGAATGATTCAGTCTTTGTGGTGGTTGATAGGTTTTCGAAGATGGCACATTTCATTCCATGTCAGAAGACCCATGATGCAGTCCACATTGCTGACTTGTTATTCAAAGAGGTGGTGAGGCTACATGGTCTGCCAAAGAGTATTGTTTCATATCATGACACCAAATTTGTGGGGTACTTTTGGAGGACCTTGTGGAAGAAAATTTGCTGAGAAACTGAGAGTTGAAATTTGGTTGCACACCATC
>VDFB02132418.1:0-11452 GCA_007258455.2 Sequoia sempervirens
TCTACACAAGGAACAAACAAGTTAGATATACAAAGCATATCATAGTTGTGTTTGATTACTCTTTTTGTTTTCTTGGACACTTATGGTATGTTGTCTATTTTAATGCTTATGGACATCATATTACATGTTTATGGATGTTTTGCACATATTCTGATTAGTGACCTTTCATTGCTTCTAACATTACTATTTTTTCAGATACAAGAAACCTAGGAGCAACGAGACGAGCGTCAAATGGAAGGAGGACAAGTGGGAAAGATTGAGAAGATGCAGGACAAGGCCAACAAGATTCGTCATTCCAGGCAATGACGAGTCCCTTTTCATTTTATGTGCATTTGTTTCTTTTTTATTTATAAGTGTATAGTCTTTTCTTCATAAGCATTAGAATTGTCAGTCCTTCGACTTGTGAGTGACATTATACACTTATGATCATCAATAAAGATTACGTTTGCAATACATGTTGGTTCTCTTTCTTATTGTATGCAATTGTAAAACTATAATAATGCAATCTTTTTAACAATCTCCTTTACTCACATGGATGAAATTTAGTAGAAAATGATGTATCTTTCAATGTTTAAATGAAAACACAATAATAAGTTACCTGATTTAACTAGAAGCAAAATCAGGTAATGGTTACAAGCTTGAATAAGAAATAAGGAAGTAAAAAATACAAATTATTACATTTTTTTTTTCAAATGAAGAGGTTAAAGTTCTTCCAAAACTTGATAGCTTGCAATCTCCAAGATAATAGTATGAAGGCTACTTTTTTACCATGTGAAACAATAAATCCCATCCCACCTTGCATAGGAGAGTGATTGATATACATTGAACCAAGCACACATTTTACTTTTGGCAATATAAAGAAACATGCACATGCAATGGTTGTTCAAAACACAACAAAAATATCTCAATATTCACAATAAACCTGATAATTAGTTGAAGAAAGACCATGAAGCATATTAGACCAAGTACCTTCATATTGATTCGCAAGTTTAATGAAGAATTTCCATGTGAGGATCTCAAATAAAAGAACACTCATTTATTAATGGATGTTACAAAACATGATCATATCCCTATTTTATGATAAAGATTCAACCCCACTTCTTATTTCTCTAAACACACAAAATAGAGCTCACTCTTGAGAAATAGTCATACTCCATACCTCCTACACATAGTAACAAAACTTGTTAAATACACAAAATCCTTATCCATGTCACTCTAAAAATATGTTAAAACACTTATTTTTCTAAGAAAAATAACACATTTTGAATTCAATATTTTATTTTCCACTTTAAACACTTTTTTATGCAAGTTCATCCTTCTACCTGCATACACACCTACTCTCAAAGCTCTATACATAAAAACCATTAGACTTATATTAATGCACTTTAAAATTGTCTTTTCAAGTGAAAATGAAGTAAAATGAATAAGAATTGTTTAAACATACTTTTAAAATACACATATGATAAAGAACCATAAGAAATATAAAGAAGCATAGAAGGCTACCTCCAAACTCCCAATTCTTCTAGATAGAAGATTTGAAACTCTTGAATGTTCCTTCAAGAATAACATTTGCCTCCTCCAAGCTCAAAAACTTAATCCCTATCTTAAGATCACTCTTTCTAGAGCAAGTAAACTCTCAACAAGCTCAAGAGAAACTCTTAATATCAAGAACACTAAAATTCATTCTATATTTCTTTCTTTAAGCTCTCTAATTCTCAAATATGAAAATTAATAAATTAAAAAAATTTCTACCCCTTTCCTTAACCTATCCCCAACATTAATTAAACTCAACTCACATACTTAAGGCCTCACCAATCATAAGATGAAAAGTGCCCATTCTCACCCAAACAATTCAAAAGGCTGGAAAAGGAATATTTAAATATATATGAGGTATTTACATAAAATAAATAAGATAATTCAAAGATAAGTATCTCTCATCCACAAAAATTTAGGGCACAAATGAAGTCCTCAAAATATTTATATATGGAAATATGTATGACACAATCATAAATGCACCCATGCTTTGTCATGTGAAGGGAACATGGGATAAAAAGAATTTCTATGAGTTTCTCAATAAAGATTTAGTAATTACTTTCAAATATCTAAGCCCAATAGGCCAACTAAGGCCTTCTTGAAGCCTCTAGATCAAAATTGTATCTAAGGGTAAATTTTAGGTATGTTAGATGTTAGCAAATCAACAATGCATATGAACCCAAAGAAGTACGAAGTACATTGAAAACTAAAAGAAGAAACATTTATACCAGATAATCGCTAAAGCTTCCATGATTCCTCTTCGTAGCACCTCCTAACTTACTGCAAATGTTGCCCTCAGATCGAACGTACGAGCAATTATTTGACTATGCCTATGTCCTACACAAGCTTTGAAGGATTTAAATAAAGACTATGCCTATACCTATTGACAAAATGATCCTAAAATGACAAACGATTTCTAAGCATTAATGCGTAAGAATAACTAAATTCATGTGTCTCCTCTCAAAATGTGAGCAAAATAGCATTTTATAAAAAATGTAATTTTGATTGGACGAACGAGATCGACTTTCGACAGAAACCTAAAATCAGATGACAAGATTTAACTTGATAATCCCTAATCAGGGTTAGGGAAAAATCATTAAATGAGTGGTCGAGATGTCATATGAGAAAATCAAATCGGCGATGGAGAATAGATGAGATAATTAATTAGAAAAAATAAAGATTTTTGAAAATCAAGAAGATAAAGACTGCCTAATTTGTGAGATTCAAAAAATCAAGAAGATAAGAGTTGAACTAAAGATCAGATTTGAAAAATCAATAATTTGCTCAATTACTTGATTTTTGGAAGAAAGTTACCATTTTGAATTAAATTAATTCAAAATATGGATTTTGTGAGATAATAAATAATCAATTTTAAGAATATTTACTAAAATGAACTGTAAGTTAAGAATGTGATATCATTTTAAATAATTTCATTTATTTAAAATGACGGAAATGTTAATTTTGGCAATTAAATAATTAAATATAATTATTTAATTTAGAAGATATGACTAATAATTAAATAAATTAATAAATTCATTTAATTATGAGGATTAGTGACATATTAAATAAATAAATAAAATTTATTTATTTTAATAATCAGGAAGAAATAAATGAAGAAAGGTAATTAAATAAATTTAGAAATTTATTTAATTAGGGGAAGACTTAGACAATTAATGACGTATTTAATAAATAAATAGAATTTATTTATTTAATAATTATGAAGAATAAAAGGACATGAATTAAATAAACAATTATGAATTATATAATTAATAGTCGAATGTGGACCAAAGACATAATTAAATGTCATAATTATGCTAGGACGAAAGTGGTAAAAATAGAGCTTGCAGGCCTAAGTCATTTTTAAGTGTCTACAAAAACATAAAAGGTTGACAAAGAGATTTCATTTCATGGAATGATATATTATCAGAAAATACACAACCTACACCAAGCTCACAATAATGGAAATAAAGTATAGGCATTTATCAAAATATATTAGAGAAGGGGTTTTTATCAAATATATAAAAAATGTAGAAACATAGATAGGGAATGTAGCTCATTTGACATACCTTAGTGGAATACAATCTCAATGGTCGTTTCCAAGATATGGGTCAATGCAGGATCATGAGGGTCCAAACTAGGCCCTTAAGTGACAATGAAAATTTTGAAAAACAGAGTTAGGCAACTTGACATAAAAATTTGAATATAGGTTAATTAACATAATTCAAAAAATATGTAAGAACATAATTTATAGCAAATTGGATATGGTTTATATGATACTATTCATTTTTAGAAAAAAGTAAATTTATTTAGTGAACATTTGAAATTTCAATGTAGTAGTACTAAAATTTTAGGAAAAAAATAAAAAGCATGTGTATGTCTTACCAACCTAAGTACAAGCAAAAAATAATATCTTTTTTTGAAATTTTCAATATAAGTAGAGGACACATGTCTCTATGTGCCACACTTTTTGGTAAATTTTTTGCAAGTATATAATTATAAATTTTTTATTAGAACTTTTAAAAAATATTAAAACTTGTTTGCCTAACCATCATAACTTGGTCAAAAAATTATGAAATTCATTTTTTTTATCCTATAGTATGGGAAGCATAGAATGTGCCACATTTTTTGAATTCAAAAAATGTGAAATCGTTTAAGAATTATAAATGTTTTTCAATCAACCTATCACTAAGACTTTAGTTTGTACGTATGTGGTGAAAATAAATAATAATTATCTTATAAATTCAAAGTAAGGTATATCTGTATTTCAGGAAAGCTGAATTTTCTCTCTAATAAACCGTTTTCATTTCATCAAATTCAGATTAAAAAAAGTCATCAGCAACAAGGGTGAACTATGAAAAACTAAGGAAATTTTCTAAACAAGTTTTTGCAATTGACTTTCTAGGTATGACACCCCTAAGCCAAATTCCAAGGCAACCTCAAGGGAAATCTTGAGGCTACATATTTTTTCAGACAAAACGGATATCCATTTGAAATAGATATTTGTCTCAATCAGATATCTGTTTAAAAGGAATATTCATTACGTTTAATGTTTTTAAAATATTTTGTATTATTAATATATAATAAATATATTATATATTATATACTATATACTATATATATAGTATATGTAATATATATTATATATTATATATTATATATTATATATTATATATTATATATTATATACTATATTGTAATATATAGAGTGAGAGAGTTATCTAGGCAGGGTGGGAGGAAGAGACTTGAGAGAGAGAGAGAGGGAGAGAGAGAGAGTTATCTAAGTAGGGTGGGAGGGAGAGACTTAAGAGAGAGATAGAGAGAGGGAGATACTTGAGAGAGAGAAAGAGTTATCTAGGTAGGGTGGGACAAATAGAGGTAGAGAGAGGGATGAAGGGACAAAGGGATGGAGGAAGCATCTTAGAAGGGAGGAAGGAGACCAAAGAGGGTGGAGACCGAGAGAGAGTGGATAGAAGGAGACCAGAGATGGGGCTGGAGGGGGTGGAGGAACAGAGAGATGGAGGGATGGGATGGAGAGAGGGGGGAGAGAGGGAATGGAGAGAGGAGAGTGGAAGGAGAGATGGGGGAAAACCTAGATAACTATATCTCTCCCACCTCCCACATGCATCCCTCTCAAGTCCTCCCTCCCACCCTACCAAGATAATCCCTCTCCCTCTATCCCCTCTCAGTTCTCCCCCATCCCTCTTCACCTCTCTCTGTCTCTCCCCTCCCACCCCACCTAGATACAACCTCTTCCTCATTCATCTCTCTCCCACATCTCCTATCCTCCCTCTCCTCAATCTCCCATACATAACACACCATTACAAGTTTAATTACATAAAAACATAATTGTATATTACATACTATACATTACATTATAAAATTCATATAGTGTTATATACATTTATTTTTATATGATTCCTATTTATAAATGACTTTTTTTCTAAATAGATATCCATTTCTTTGGTTCTACCAGGATGTGGCTCAATCTATGTGGGCTAGGAAAACGCATAAGAACAAAGAAGAAAAAATAATGACTAAAAACAACATACACCTCAAGATAATGGGGTTGGGATTCAAAAGTAAAAAACAACAAATGGACCGCTATACCTTTGTCTTGAATCATCCTTTGGTTGGCCCTTCGATCTTTGATGTGTATGCTCCTTGGATGGCACAAGATGCAAGCTAAATGATGATATGATAATGGATGCAAGTGTAAAAATGGCTAAGTATGGATTCTAGAATTTTTTTGCAAGAGTTTGGCTACAATGCATGATCTCCCTCAAAATGAGAGAAAAAAGGGGTATTTATAGAGATTTTGGAAATCTCTAGGGAAATGGACGGTCAAGATTGAGCCACTAAGATCAAGATGTAAGGCTAAGGTGAGTTGAGAACTCACAAACCCTCACATCTTGACATGTGGCAAGTGATATGGCTTAAAAGGGGTGATGTATACATGAGGTGGAAGGATAGTACATGACATGGAGAGGGTACATAGTACCTTGGGATTGGGACAATATATCCTCATAAAGGAGGTACTTGTCCCCATGTGGGTGAGAGGACATATGGGGAATTAAAAATTCCTCAAATATTCTTATGGGGAAGAGAGAAGGAATTTAAAATTCCTTTAAATGCATTGGGGGATTAAATGTGAATTAAAAATTCACATGGAAATGGAGTGCCTTCTCCAAAAAGAGAAAACATTTAATAGGGTTGACTCAATTAAGTGATTAAGGTTGTGCAAATACTTGATTAAAATAATTAATGAAGATTAGAAGAGGATTAGATTTCACATGTGACTTGATGTGACAAGTCAAAGAGCGCATGGGGAAGAGTAAAAAGAATTTAATATTCTTTAGAAGGATAAAAGGAAATAAAAATTCCTTGAGAGGTTGATTAGGCTAGTTAATGAAGGATTATATGAGGGTTAGGTGGCTAAAAGAGATTAGAGGCCAACTTGCAAAAGTTGGAGGATGTGACACATCCTAATCAAGGATTAGGCATGTGCACATCCCTAATGATGAGATTAGAAGATGGATTAGGATTAAATAAAAATGATGGAAGATGTGACATAAAGAGAATTAAATAAATGACATATTTATTTAATTCATTTGATGAAAGGGGAAGGTATTTAATTATTTAACTAGATACCTTAGGGATTAGAAGAACTTAGGATATTAATTAAATAATAGTGATATTACTTAATTAATACAAATAAAGGGGATGCTTAGATGAACGGGGATAAATTTGGATAGATTAAGTGTCCAAATTTAGGTGTCTACATTTTTCCCCTCTTTGAGATGATGTTACGAAGTAGCATCATTTCAAAGAATATTAAAACATAGAACCTAGAAAAAGATGGTTAGATTGAGAAAGATACCCCAGTCATTCAAATGAGTTACTAGGAAGGAAAAACTGATGAAGATGAAAGTTAGGGATGAAGGATGCCCCCTCGAGAGGACATGCGGGTTCAAGAGAACATGAATGTGCTCTCGAAATGGATGTGATGATGCAAGGGGAGATGAAGAAGATTATGTAAAAGAGGATATGAGGAAGATGATGTGAAGTAATGGTTGAGAAAGGATGAAAAGGTGGCAGGAGATTGGGAGGGGAGAGTGATAAAGGGTGAATGGATGGGGGGATTTGATAGATGAGAGGATGGAGATGAAATGTAATCCAAATGCAATTTTCCATCTTCGAAGCACTGATTTTTTCTATAGCATAAGACACAAGACGCCAGGGTATGAAGAACCAAGGCAGATTAGTGTCCAATGCATAAACCAAACATAACAAACAACAAGGCTATCCCAACACCCCAAAGTCATGGTGACCTTGGTCGGGCCAAGTATTGGGATAACCACAAGCACACAAGGATGCCCCAGTGTAAAACAAGACCTCAGGGATCTTGGTGGGTACTACGTGGGACAACCTAGAAGACAAAGAAAAGATCAAGATACACCCCTATGTTGATTAGTCAAAGTACACCATGATATGATGGATCGAGGCGACCATGACAAGTGATGATAGGGAGCTCAAATGATAAAAGAAATCCAAAAGCATCAAAAGATCACAATCAATTTCAAACATCCTTTTCCATAGGATCAAGGGGATGGATGGGATTGATGAGGTCTGTTAGGAAGGATGCATCTTATTGAGACCGATGATGGATACTAAATTGAAAGATTGATATGATGTAAGATATTTAGAATTGATTGGATTTGATACAAGTGGATCTCGTTTCTTAAGAACTAGCTAGATAGGGCATAGCTCGATGACATGACACAAGAGACATGACACAAGATAGGAGAATGACACATCCTAGCGACCTAGGGGCTCGGGGCCGATCAAAGATTAGCCTTGCCTACGTGGAAGCGCAGAGCCTGCGTAGTTCAATAAAAGGCTAACGACGAACCATGATAAAATTCCCGATGGATGATAAGCTAGGATGGAAACTTGAAGAAAGGAAGTGGACAATATAGATCGATGATGGATGGAGCCCCAGGGTCGGATCAAATGATCGACCTTTCCTACGTGAAAGCGTAGGGGCAACGTAGTTCGATGAAAGACTAGCAATAGACAATGGCTGAAGGATGATGAGATAACCCCAGATAAGGGGATAAAATGATTGGACTGACACGATGGGACAATATAGACCTGTTGGATTGGATCAGAGGATGGTGACTACACAAAGCTCAGGGATGGGATAGTTATCCAAATCATTAAAAGATGAATTGGGAGGATGATATGATGGAGAGATACTAATGACAAGAGATGATAAGATGGGATGAGGAGAAGGAGATGAGGATTGGGAGATGAAAAGGATTGGTTGGATTGATGGATAGGAAGATAAGGATTTGGATGAGGAAAAGGTGACTAGATAGATAGATGAAAATGGATGCTATGATGGAAGGATAGGAAGATAGGGATGGGAAGATGGATATAAGGATTGTTTGGAGGGATAAAAGATAAGGATGAGGAGATGGATATAAGGATAAGGAGATGAGGATAGGGAGATGGAAGGGATTGCTCAGATGGAATGAATGATGTCTCCAAGGACCATATCACAAAGGAAGATAGATGCCCCCACTCTAGATATGTCATGTACGAGGAGGCATGAAGGATGCAATAGAGAAGGATAGGCAACTAAAGGAGCTAGATAGATGAAGATGGGATGCATGGGTAAGGAAGGGAGATTGAAGGTAGGATGACGAGTGAATAAGCGAGGCAGACGAGTGCGAATGAGGATTAGGATAGTGTACAAATGAGGGGGATGTATGCTAAGAGGTGTCCAAAGCATGTTTATATGTTTGCCCCTATCTTTATCAAGATCATAAGGAGGATGGAAGGATTGGGATAAATGAGATATGCCAAGAAGGATGTGTAAGATAGGTAGGATGGAGGGGATGAATGAAAATGATGTATAGGTGGAAGATGGGTGCATAGCTGGAAGCATAGAAGGAAGCATAGCGGATGGAGGGAATACATTTCAGGAAGCTGCCCCAAGTGCAGATGGGGATTTACGCATGATGCCTGTTTTCCAGGTTTTCATCATGATACTTATCCAAGGTGCTTGTTTTCCAAGTTTTCACCATTGGATGGATTATTTCTCTTTACTATTTTTTTTTGATTTTTTGACTTTTTGACTTTTTGGATAGCATGCAGAAGGAGATGGATAAGGATAGGGAGGCGAATAAGCGGATTTAGAAGACGTGTGATAAGAGGGTGGATGAAGGACTTAAGCATCAAGTTCCATATGAGGTATTAAGAGCCCATGATTGAAGCGACTGTAGGGTGTTAGTACAACCTTATTAGGATAAATGGATTATGCAAGAGGATGAATTAGAGGGATTTGAGAGGGGAGATACATGGGATAATGGATGGGATGCTGCAAAGGGTATGGATGGAATGATGGGGTGGATATGTGATGGGGAGATGTGTTCAGGACCAACATTGGCACATATGGTGATGAATGTGAAATGATAGGAGTATTAATGGATGGGGAATGTGGGGATAATGGAAGGGATGGGATGGTGAATTTTGGGACATAGGGACCCAAAAAAGGCTTAAGATATGAAAGGGGTGTATGATTAGCTTCTGGATTAGCAAATTTGGATGTTCTTACATATTTTTCATTTGATGGCATTACATCTTTATTCTTTGGGATCCACATGGTTTTGATTTTTTCCTTGGTGGGCCTTCATGGCCGATGGGTTTGATTTGGATTTTGGATTTTATTTTTCTTTTCTTCAACATGTCATTTAGAGGGGACATGGGGAGCTTTAGATTCATGTGGATGTTTGGATTTATGTATTTTTACTTTAGCATCCAAAGTGATTTTAGTAGCAATGGGATGGGTGCGAGGAGATGGATGATGTGAAGTGATAGAGGTAGTATTATGAGGGTTGTGTGTAGATGGAGGATGTGTATGTGTGTGCCTTTGTTGATCCTGATTAGGGGACATGCGAGATGGATGTTTATGATGGATGACATGGATAGGTGTTGGATGGATGAAAGGATGAGATGGAGGAGGTGATCTTGGAATATATAGACCCAAAGCATACAAAGTGGGTGGAGGGAGATAATAACCCAAGATGGATGGAGTGGATGGAGGATGGGAGCTGGTGGATGGAGGGATGTAAGGACCCAAAATGGATGGAGCAGATTAAGGAGGAATATGGACAGTTGTTTTGAGGCGATACGATAGAGGAGGAGGGATAGCAACATATGATTTGGTGGAGCGATGGGAAGAGCCGGCATTTCTTTTGGAAAAGGCTCGTGGAGGACGTCTAGAGGTTGTACCAACATCTTTAGATTGTCAGTTTTGGGAAATAGGTCCAAGATCTTGCATGCAGATTTGTTCTTTGACTTGGATGGGCTCTAAAATACCTTGCTCATGAAGGCCTAGACCTTTTCCTTGATAGTTAATTTTATTGAGCATGCGATCCATGATAGGTTTTGTGCTATTCTGAAAACATGATGCTAGTCCATTATTAGGTGGAGGATGATGGGTGGTAAATACACTATGCTTTTCTTCGGCAAGGAGGCCACCATGGGAGAATGTGAGAGTACCAAGGGGATATGCAAGTGGTGTAGGGATAGAAGTTTTAGGCGATGATAGGGGATCATGAGAGGGAGATGATGGGATAGCAACATTTGGATGGGTGGTATTAGGAGAGGGATTAGTGGATATGATAGGATATGAACTTGTGGTAGTGGGCTCATGCGATGGAGATGGAGATGGAGCGGTGGAATCTTGAATGACAAGGGGATCATGGGATGGAATGGATGGGGGACTTTGATCTTGAGGTGGACTAGATGGGATGGTAGGATCTTGATCTGGAGAAGGGGATATGTCAACATGCTTTGGATCAAGCTCTTGGCATGACTCATCGTGTGCGGGAGGCATGATAATGGAGTCTTGGTGGGACTCTTCAGGTGGGGAGGATGGAGGGATGGAGGATTTGATGCAGTCATCGGAATGGATTTCAGTGACACTAGGAGTGGGAGAAGTGGATTGGATTTGGGTGTCGTTGATGGGTTTGACTACTCTTGGAGTAGGAAGTGGGTGTTCAATGGATTCTGTACATGTGATGGTAGGAGATGGTGGCTCAGTGGATTCAGAGGATGTGATGGTTTCAACGGTTTGAGTGGTGCTAAGGGTGGTATCATCAATGATAGGTGTTGGGTGGAGAAGGGTCTCATCACTAATGACCGTGGATGATGGGTTGGGATGGCACAATTCCACAACTTCAAGGTGTGGAGTGGGGGATGTCTTCTTTGTTATAAGCCCTTGGAGAATTTCTTTAGTGAGGAACTTGCATACTCTAGGTTTGGATGGTGAGGTAGGAGTGGATGAAGGATTAGGGATTGGTAGGGGATTAGGACTATGGATTGGTGGACAAGGATTAGATGGGGGAATGGG
>VDFB02132419.1:0-15703 GCA_007258455.2 Sequoia sempervirens
TTGCTTACCAAAGCCCCTATTCTTCAAAGTCCAAAATGGAACCTGCCTTTTCACATACATGCTGATGCATCTGATTTTGGTATAGGAGTAGTTTTAAGTCAAAAATAAAATTCAATTAAGCATGCTATCTGCTTTATCAGCAAAAACCTTCAAGGTCCTGAGCTCAACTATCTTTATTCTGAAAAGGGTATGCGGTGGTATATGCTTTGAATAAATTAGGGCATTATGTCATGGTTATCAGATCAATGTATTTGTCCACAGCGACCATGCGGCAATCAAATTGCGATGAACAAACACCATAGCCATTTACGGTAGGTGTACGATGGCTCTGTTATTTACGAAATTTTGATATCGCAATCATTTGACAAACCCGGGAAGAGACTAATGTAAATGTTGACTTTTTATCAAGACTTCAATCAGCTGCATCTGAGGAACAAGAGGTCATTGATGATAGATTTCCAGATGAACACTTATTTTCCATTATTGCACATACACCCTGGTATGCAGATATTGCTAATTATTTGGCAGCAAACAGAATACCAGCTCATTTTTCCCCAAAAAAAGAAGTTGTTGACAGAGAAAAGTTTCAACTTTACATTGATTGCCAATTGTTTGTTTTATACTAGCCCTAATCAAGTAATGCGAAGATGTGTAAGAGAAGATGAGACTTATGATATCTTGCATGCCTACCATGATGAACCATGTGGAGGGCATTTTGCAGCAAAAAGAATAGCAATGAAAATTATTACAATAGGGTATTACTGGCCAACATTACATAAGGATGTTGTGGCCTATACAAGGAAGTGTGACAGATGCCAGCGTATGGGAAGACCAACTAAGTCAGATGAAATGCCACTATATCTGCAGGTAATAGTCACCCCTTTTGATAAATGGGGGATGGATTTTGTGGGACCAATTGATCCACCATCAAATGGAAAGTCATATATTCTAGTTTGCACAGATTATGTCACAAAATGGGTCAAGGTAAAAGCTATGACTAATGCCCGAGATAACAAAGTTGCTGAATTTTTGTATGAATAAATTTTCACCAGATTTGGAGTTCCCAGAGAACTTGTAACTGATCAAGGAGCTCAGTTTATGTCAAATCTGATCACTGCACTTATGAATGACTATAAGATCAAACACAGGAAGTCCAACCCCTATCATCCTCAAGCCAATGGTCAGGCAGAGGTAACAAACAGAGAAATTGAAGCAATCCTCACAAAGACAGTGCAGATTCATAAGAAAGAATGGAGTAATAGGCTTCCTAAAGCAGTTTGGGCTTACAGAACTACATGGAAAACAACAACTGGGTTTACACCTTTTGAGTTGCTCTATGGGAAAACAGCTATGTTACCCATTGAATTTGAACATAAAACTTTGAGGACAGCTCTTGAACTCAACATGGACTTATCCAAAGCACAGAAGGACCGTCTCCTATAGCTAAATACTTTGGACAAAATGAGAAAAGCCGCCCTGTAGCATACAGAAGTAATCCAACAGCAGAGAAAAAGATGGCATGATCAGCACATCAAAACCAAAAAATTTTCTGCTGGAGATTGGGCTTTGTTATATGATTCTAGGTACCAAGAAAACTAGGGTAAACTCACAACACGCTGGCTTGGCCCCTATGAGGTTGAAAATGTGTTTGATAATGGAGCTGTGCAGCTGGTCACAATTGATCCAGTCCATTTCAAATTGCTCGTCAATGGCCACCGACTCTTACTGTACCATAAGCTAGTTTCCAAGGAAGACTTCATAAAGTAGTTCATTTAGGTTCCTCCCGCTACTCTTCCTGCAGCCGAAGGCTCTAGCCTTTCTTCTGCAGCGTTCCTCTAATTTTCAAAAAGCATGCCTATAATAAAGGTTTTTTTTAAGAAAACCCCTTTTCTCCATTTAAATTTATCGCCCCCACCTCATTTCTTTATCTTCCATCCATCCATCCCATCCATCCATTTCATTCGTACATTTCATCCGCCCACGTCATCCGTCCACTTCATCCGTCTACATCAACCTTAATTTAGATATCTTTCCAACTTGTCAATTCCTGCAGCGCCGTCATCTTTCTTCACACGTACGTGCAGTTACTAAAGGTATGCCATATCTTTTCATATCACATATTTGATTTATTTCATTCCATTCAATTACTGTTATGCATTACCGGTCATTATCACCTGAATCTCTACCTATTTTTTAGTACATGTGAGGATACATGTCATCTTTTAAGTAGGGGGCGGGGTAATTCATCGTTTGAAGCCTGTCTTTTCGCTGCTGCCATAACTGCAAAATAATCTTTCTTTAATATATTTCTGGTACTTTCCAAATGTGATTGCATGACCTTCTTTAATGCATCTTTTTCTTGCAAACTATGATTAAGACTGCTTGTTTAAGAAAGTTTATTTTTGGAAAAAAGAAAGAAATGTGGAGGCCTGAAGGAGAAAAACTAGAGCAGAAAAGGAAATAAAGAATTTAAATCTTCAGCAAGAAATTGAGTTCAGCTAGAAAAACTACAGACATGGGTGGTCAGTTGGTACGACATGAGCCTATAGCTCATGAATTGTTGTTCCAAAACCCGTAGACAGCCCAAGCATTTAGCCTCTGTGGATGGTTAAATTATTTTCTGAGTTTAAATGATTTTGATGAGGAGGCTACAAAAAAAAATTTGAGAACACTTTCTGAAGGGGAAGCCACCATATGGGGACTAACAGTTGTTGCAACCGAAGACAAAATTGCTGAGGTAACCGGGATCCCAGCCGTTGGAGAAAACTTTTCTTCAGATGTTGTAGCTGCAAGGGCTGAATTTTCAATGCCTACTGATGGACCGCTGGACATCTCCAAGCAAGGATGCAAGCGAGTGTCACTACCTCTTCCATATTCAGAGTATGCCACTTATATAATGAGGTATTTAACCTGTGAAGGCCATTTTTCTTATCTGCATTCGCATCATTTTAAATTATTAAGCCATATAAGGCATGGGTTGGCTGTGAATGTTCCGAATTTCTTGTTAAAGTTTTTAGAGCAAAGTGCCCATGGAACTCAACAGGGGAAAGATAACTCTGTCACTCATCATGGCCTTATTAAATTGCTTATTGAGCGCTCTTTGAGAGACGTTTCACCTCTCTCCTGGCAACAATTTGTTGCCCAAAAGAGTTTACAACCTCCACAACCCCCTAGGGTAATTACCTCACGGCCTCAAAGAAAGAAGAAAGAAATTGCATCTACTAGTGGAATAGGGTAAGGGTCATCTACTCCTGTAGCACCCGATCCTGTAGCTGTCACAGCTGAATCTTCTGCTAGGGTACAAACTAGGTCTGCCACTAGGAGGGAGAAAGGAAAATCAAAAGCAGAAGGGTCCCCAGAATCTGACCCTCATTCTTAGAAAAGGCAATGCTCCTCTCGTGTAGCACCTTCCTCTGCAGCAGATTCTCCTACAACAATAGTTGTTGATATTACCAGTTCACCATCATCTTTTGGTAGGGCAGAGCCCCCTAAACAAACAAGAAAAATAAAAGCTACCAGAACACCCCCTGCAGCCACATCAATACCAAGAAGGGTTTCCACAAGGAAACAATTTAGGGCCTCCCCTGTTTCACCGCAACCTGAGATGATTGTAATTTCAGAAGGATCTGTTGAATCTGAGAATGCTGCTCAGAGTTCGGTCATTCCTGAAGAGGAATAAGTTGAGACAAAAGAAGCAGGGCATAATGGGCATGAGTTGCCAAGTCTTGATGATCTGGTTAATGCTGCTATGCAATTCTCGGAGGAAGCTCAGACTTCTTCACCACAGCAACAAGAAGAATTTATCCTGCAGCAAGAACAAGAATAGGATGAACAACTAAATGTGCCTAATGAAGTTATATTTCATCCTGCAATGTGTAAAGCCATTGTTGTGTATAGGAGGACCTTTTTAATATTATTTCTGGAATTTGTTAAAAATAATTGGGAAACAGTTACATTGCAAACTGTGACTTTTCGACACATTGCCCAGACTGATATGCAACAAAGTCTGTGGCAAATAGAAAAAAAGAAATTGAAAAAGAAAATTGAAAATTAGAAACAGGAAATTACTGAATTGAAAGCAAAAATGGATGAAATGCTAAAGGTAACCGGTCAAATTATGGAATGTAGACCGCCACCCAGAGTTTATGCTCTGTGCCTCAAAGAACAATTTTTATGGTTTCAATTGATGAGAATTTTTAGAAACCAAGACCCCATAATTCATTTTGCCAAAGAATTTTATGAAGCATATCAAGCAGCCCCTAACTGGTTAAGGAATTCTCTGTTGAATTCTATTTGCATGGCTTTTTAATACCACTTGAAACAGAATGGAATCCTCTTCCATACATTGGTGATATTCATTTGAGAGCATTCATGTCATGGGCAGCAAATGAGGTGAATTATGGCAGACAGTGGGAAACGTATTAGGAAATTGAGAAAATAGAGCCTGTCCCATTACGCTCTCAAAGTTCAAACCCACATGCAATGCTGAAAGATTGGTTTGCATTGACATATGGTATTAATAATGTTTCAGCCAGAACAAAAATATTTGACATCCGAAAGCAAGTATATGATGAATTCCAGGCACAACAATATTCATTTTGGATATTAGCATATACCATAACTAAGAAAAGATGGGAAAATTTGACTGTTGGGTTAAGAAAGTCAGAACCACATGGTCCCCTCAACTTTACGGCTGCACTCAAATGAACTAGCAGATATATTCAATTGGGACTTCAAACAAGATTTGAATTGTGGCTGCCACTGACCTCCAGACCCCCTGTGCTAATGTGGCCCCTGTATCCTCATCAGGCTACAAATCTTAACAGTGAATTAGAAGACTGTAGATATGAAAGGTGCCGGGATTTCAGAGGATTCTATTACAGGTTTGGACATCTATTCCAGAGTCATGCAGCCACTACTGACTTCAGAGAAATCACCAGGAAAGTTAATGCTGGAGGACCAGCATTGGGCTAAGTAGGGGGCAGTGATGAGCCTAAAATATGCTCATAATTTGATGATATGATAAACTTTTAAATGATTTCATTTTTGTTATTTCATGGCTGTTTAAACTTTGATGAAACCTTTTATGGGGATATCCTGTAGCAAGACACTTTTGTATTCCTGCAGCCTATTGTGTTGACTTGATTGCATTTATTGCCCTGTTGACTCTCGAAAATGGCTGGTATATCGTATACAGTTTTTAAATGGTGAAGTAGATTTGAAATGTGTGATTAATGAATAGATATCGTGTATGTACCATATTCCTCTTCTTGCGCGTCTGTTACCTTTTGTTTCGTAGGTTGTTGAAGAAGGATCGAGTCAAGCGTAGCCGATCTCGGCCTTGTAGTAAAGCCCATTTCCTGCACGACTTTGAGGAAGCTCCGACAAAGAATCTTTGACCGAAACCGATTTGGAAAGATTTTTAATGGAAAGTCAATCTAGAGAGAGTGGAGCGCTAGATTCTTTCTGAATCGGGTTGAACACATAAATTAATTTATGAAGTTTGTTCCTTGATTCAGGGATATACTTTACTTCCACGTCTTTCTTTGATGAAGTTAGTTAGTTAGTTGTTCTTTTAATTTAAAAATAAGATACTCCTCCTATGCGAGGTAGTGATAGAAGAGAAATAGAATGAGTAATAGATGATTTTTAGGTAAGATAGAAACAGAGTAGTAGAGATCATGTAAGAATCAGTATGATAATGAAAGAAGGAATCTGTTTGATCAGAAGTAGAGTTTGTTGTTAGTTTTCACACCAACAAGACAATGTATTTCATTCTGTCTTCATGAATAAAGATCGATGAGCCGCCTCCGTCTACTGACGAATTATCCAGGCATCCCGAGTGCTAGGAGCCGCCTCCATCTATGGTTATTCAGGCTTCCTATCTCAAGGTACCGCTCCATAGGGTTGCTCATGCGGAACCGTTAACCTTTCATGAGGAAAAGGCAACGATCTTGCCAACCACGGCCTTCTCAATCCCCTTTAGTCTGTGGTAGCACTCAAAGGCAGATGAGGCATCATTTATCTTTTTAATGTGATTCTACCCACCCCCTAATTAATTATTTAAATTATCACTTTTTAATTTCACTCTAATGAGGGCTATCCTGGCGCCCCTTTGTGCGCCGACCACCCACTTAGAGCCACTCCCACTCTAGACACTCTAAACATAAAAACCAAATCCAAGGGTTGTACAACATAACAAGTACATTTGATCACAACAGAGAAGCATGCAAGGCATTACCCATCTTGCCATAAATACATAATCAAAATCTCAATGATTCATGTACAACCCTTTCAAAAACATGAAACCAAAACACTTGCCACAACAAGGGCACATAAAAGGAGGAACATTAACCAATAGTAAAATAAACCTCTGGAAGATTCTCATAAAGTTACACTAGGGTTTCCCATCGAAGAACTGACAACAAATATTGTAAGGCCAAATAACTATTTTCAATTCGAAAATGCTGAATGAATACATTAAAATAAGATCACCACTCCATAATCAACTTCGATACAAAATAAATCAAGAATTCAAGAAGATCAACTATCCACAACTCATAAACAAAACATGAGTTCCCAATTACATTGAAACACAAATTAAATGACAAAGTATTCCTTGAACTGAAATTAAACTCCAAAGGCATTCACACCAACACGGAAACATCCCAAAAACAATCCTTCAATAACAGAGGTAAAATCATGCAACCAGGCATCCAAGGGAGACCTCAATTTCCTCCTCACAAGATACCCGTATAGATGCTAAACAAATGACCTTTGATAAAAAAAAAAAAAAAACATGACAACAATGTAATTAAATATTTCTCCAAATAATAAAAGTGGGAAGACTGCATCCAATAAAAAAAAAAAAAAACTTATCACAACCAAGCATTGCTTTAGGGTCAGAAATACTCCACCACAAAATCAATTAATAAGAACCCCACAACTCGAAACAACCAACAATTCACCATGTAAGCTTAAACGAATATCGCACAATTAAACTTAAGAAAATCCCCAACTCATGACAACTCAAGAAAGGTCATAATGAAAGAATATATGTCAAATTACTCATTAAAGGATACGAACCCAATGGAACGAAATTACTTCTGAATCCAAGTGATTCCAACAAGGACACCACAAATCAGTTTACTCCTAAACTTACAATAACCACCCAAATACCATTTATCCAATCGTTTAACAAGAAGAATTAATTTAAAGTAATTAAAGGAGCTCTATAACCACATATTGTAATTATCTCAAGGCATATTTTAACATTTCATAATATTCCTTATTATTAATCTCATAATTAACTCAAAAGATTATTCCCCTCGAATACTAATATTTGAGACAATCTTAATACAATATCCCAGTTATTTAGCTTACACATTAATCTTACCATGCTACTCTAAAGGTTATAAAATAACAATATTCACCTACGAATTAACAAAGAATAAACCATATTAATTGAGGTAATAATAATTTCCTAAAACTCTTAAATAACAACAATCTCCATCCCTAATTCTGTCACTTTCTTATTTGTCAAGATTACTTAATTCCTTTATATAAAACAAATTAATAATAACGTACCACCTTAAAATATTAAATCAATCTAAATAACTTTACACACATAAATACATTTTAATACCACTTTTATATATTTTAATTCTTTTAAGGAGGGAATGTAAAAAGAAAATAGATCTTTTCTAAAAATCCCTAATATTAAAATCTCTATACCCTAATCTATCTTATAGGAATATATTCCCCTTTATTAATCATAAGCTGTATGCTAATTAAAAGGTCTTTTTAAGTAATAGAATTCCTTTTTCATGGGGAATATACGTGGCCCCTAAGAGAAAGCTCCTATTATGCTAAATTTGTCTCCCCTATGTGTTTCTTTTGTTTTGGAAAGGAACGTAATATGGTTTTCTAAATTATAAACAAGCAATTAGAAGATTCCTTACCTAAGCCAACTAACATCATGGCTAAAAGCATATGGTGGAGATCTTTGAAGATTTATTTTAATGGTATTTTGTCCTCAACTTAAACTTCAATCAATACCAATTTCCAAGCAAAAACATGATAAAGGCATCTCTAGGAGCAATGAAGGCATCAAATTCTATAGGCAACTTTCCAATCAAATGCAACATGAAGGTATGCTACCATTAAAATCATAACCAAACAAATACTCCAAATACAGCGTATGCATAGACAACCCTAGACACAAATGGTTGATTACAATGGAGATAATGGTAACATTCAAATCAAAATTTCAACATGTAAGGCCGTGACCTTATAGCAACCCCATATATAATGGTAAGGCAGCGAAATGATCAAGGAAAGATTCAAATATAAATAGAAAGAATAGCTAGCGAAAGAATTTGAACATCCAAGTATGGGATACCAAAAGGCTATCAAATGTAAACCGCCGCTATACTCCTTTCCAAGTTTGTTGCGAGAGAAATTGTTTTGAGCGATGTGAACCATTTCCATCAATTTACAGATTCGATGTTTCAGAGAAGAATATTGATGATGAGAAAAGAAACAATCTGAAGATTAGGCTCGCATAATAGAATGTGCTCTACTGAGACAGGCTACCAATGAAACCAGTGAGATTAATTTAATTTACTCCACCTTTGCAAGTCTAAACGTTGCAGCTATGATGGGTTGCCAAAGGTTTCAGGGACACTATTTAATTCTGTACAATGCCTCAACTCTAAAAGGCGTAACAGTGACACGTTGCCAAGTAATGCAGGTTAACATGATCTTTTCCCAGTTTATGCTACAATGAATGTAATTACATTACTCATCTTTCAAAATTATTAGTCAAATGCTTGGTAGTTTTGAGCAAGGTGGACTCTACAAGATCTCTGTATACATCAACGGTATTCCAAAACTACATTTTCCTCCTACAAAGTGCATCTCTTCATTCATATATTAGACGGGGGGGGGGGGGAGATGAATTTACAGGAAAGAGATATCATATGAAATTCTACACGGGACTTAACACCAAGTCCCTAAAAGTTTAATATTATTCTGACTAGCAAAAAAAACCTACCAATTAATATGTGCTTTATTGATTGACTTGCAAACAACACTATCTCTGACAAGCATGCTAACCTCCAAATCGGCCTTATTCTTTGCAGCTAACACAGCCATGGCTGTTGCAAATGACCCACCTCCCAGAACTGCCACATGCTTAGTATTGTGTAGAACATTATGTGCAGTTCGAGCATTGAGGAGACGCCACGACCATGACCATCTCAATATCTTATTTTATTTTTCATGCAGTCTTTTATACAATTTTTCTGCACTCCTTTTTGTGTGGGAAGTGCAATTTCCCTGCTCTTCTCTTCGTCCTGTGACAAAGGATTATGGGATTCCTTAGCGGCTTTTAAATTACAATTAACAACAATTAGTTGGGGACTGCATCTTCTTCCGTGACTACCAGACATCTCAGATAAAACTAGGAAATGGGGAGGATAGAACGCAACAGCCATGGAAAACTAGACTAAAATTCAAGGTGTAATCCAGAGGCTTGAGATGTTAACAAAGAAATGATGAGGGAGACAATGTGATTTCAAGGAAAACAATGATTGTGAGGGACGCACAAAATAATTGTTCAAGGCTTAAGAAAATTCAAGCAAATGCAACAACAAAGGAGTTTGTCAAATATTGTAGTTGAAAATGCGCTGGAAGACATATATGCAAAGCAAGGATCACGAATTGATTTAAAAAATGCCACAGGAAAAGGGATCACTGGAAATTCAATGATTGGAGGATATGCACATCACAGATTTGTTTTAAGAAAAAAAAACCTTCGAAACCTACGAGTAAATGCAACTGGCGAGTGTGAAACAAGACTCCACAATCCTTGCGAGCATCTTCCTTGCCTATGCGGAGATGGGAACTTTGGAAACGGTAGGGACATTCGACAAGTATATTAAAACAAGAGGGAATTTTACATGAATAAAGCCAAATTCCAAAACCCTTGCCAGCGTCTGGTGTCTGTGCCAAAATAGAAGATTTGGAGAGGATAACAGACAAGACATCTAGGGACGAGCATGACTAATAGATGAATAACAGAGACAAAATGCTTGGAGACATTTAGATTGACCACAGACCAAACCGTGAATGTTGAATTTAAAACCGTACTTTGCTTTCAAAGAAAATATATACTTTAAAAATTATACAATAGAAAACACATCTATGAATGGTCTAGAGAACCTGATAAGAAGCAGAGAACAGCTTGAAACGGCCTCTGATTGCTCTTTCCTCAAAATTCTGCTACAGCGTTCCCCTCGAACTAGCTAACTACCTGTTCGATCTTAGCCAAGGAGATATATGTGTCAATTTTCCAAGTCTTATTCCTACCATCTTGCGCAAGACAGATCATCTCTCTTCGATTCTGCAAAATTGTAAACATGTTTTTTGTTTTTTTAACCCTCAAGCCAGAGATACAAATATACCGCTGAAGATGCCCCTTCAAATCCTAACTAAATGGCTTTTCACCATTCCCATAACCGACTCTTGAAATTCAAATAATATTTCTCAAATTATTTGCTATACTAACTTCCATTACACTTAATTAATTAATTATATTACTATTATCTACGTATTGTATTTTATTGTAAATTTATATTGTATTCAATATAATAATTAACTTTCAATATTCTATTTTATTTACTTCTATTAATAGTGTAATTTTATTCTTTGTTAACCTCTAATTATATTAAACCATTTATTTAATTATTTATTTTCTTTTAATTATCCACAATACCTTTTTAACTTTATAATCCTATTTAAATGTCGTAATTTGATAAAAACATTTATCGACCAGAATAAGTCAAATGCACTCAAAGCCAACAATACTTGACCTCACAATGAGTTGAAATGCATTACAAAAAACAACGCAAATGGAGGGCACTACACAAATAGTGGTTTTATTTGTTAGAGTTTGCAATTTGATTTGAATTCTTATTTCAAATAACCTTTAACAATTTTTGTTTTATAAATTTACTTAATAGTTTTTCAGCATGTGGAAAGGATGGAAATGTAAAATAATCCACTAACTTGTGTTGTAGATTTTTGAGTTAATCTAGTAATCATTTTCCCTTGGTGTAATTAAATTAAAATCAAATTTCAATTGGCACATATAAAATGAACCTACAATTCTCACATGTTTTTTGGTACAAATAAAGTGAAACTACAAATCTCACATTTCATTTTGGTTCAAATAAAATGAATCTAAAAATTTAATTTTCTCTTTCTAGGTGTAATTAAAATGGACTAAACAACCATCACTTTATTTTTGTGTACCTAAAATTAACCAATAACTTGCACTCTTTCAATTTGGATTTTAAAAATTTACCAAGAAGTTGCATATTTGGTTTGGTGTTATAAAATTGATGCGCATATTTGAATTCTTGGTGCACTAAAATTAATTACTTGTCATGTTTGGTAAGTGGATGTGTGTGTATTCTCTATCCTTGCACCTAATGCAATTTTGGAAATCAAAAACATCATTCATTTGCATTTTTTCATAAACCCCTTATGTATAGTGTTGTGTATGCTCTCCCCTCATGACTCCTAAGAACAATCTTTTGGATAAAAGTTAACACTATTTCCATTTATTTAAGTAGAAGACCTATTTGGGGGGCTCATCACCCCAAGGTTCACTCTCAATTGTGTGTTTAGGATGGTATATAAAAGAGAGGAGAGTTAATGTTGTACCCGAAGGAGTGGCTAGCATCCTTCAAGCCAATCCTCATGACCCTTGGTTTGTCAAGAAACTTATAGATGATGAGAGAGGAGAAACCTCTCGACATGGTCATCCCTAAATGAGCTCTATGCTCATTGATTTCTCTACTACAAATTTGTTTATCTAGAAGCCTCTAAGACCTTTGTACTCATCAAATTAGAGTGGTCCAAAATATAAGGATCAATGTTTGAAGTTACTTGCTATGTACCAACCTTTGTTGAGTTGAAAATTATTCCTTGTTAGGATCTTTTCCTTTCAATGTGAGAGGTGTCAAGGTGCTAGATGAACTTGGCATACTCTAGTAACCCATTTATGAGAAGGCCTACACTAAGCTAATAATCTTGATCTACCACTAAAATATGTTGTATATCTATGGTATGTATTCAATTGTTCATCTACCTATGATACTAATTAGAATTGGTTTGTGGAAGAAGGCATGCGGAAATCTACTAAAAGTCCTTGTGTATTGCAACCAATTTGTTCTTTGTTTTGGACAGTTACTTCGATTTGCTGTTGGACAAGCTAGACATTATGATACTATTTGATGATATTTAGATATTATGACACTTTTATATCTGATGTTATGATATCATGCTTATATCATGGTTAGCAGATTATTTTAATGGTTAATGTGAGTTATCATTGATAGAAAAATTATATGTTTATTAGATGTATATTTTATTATGATATGATATCAACCATTGTGTGTCGATGTATTGGTGAAGGGGAATAGTTTCACATCACTCACTTGTGAGTACCTTGTAATACTATGACTTTCCCTTCATGGAGTGATTGACTATTTCCCTATGCACATGTTTAACTATGTGATTTGCTATAGGTTGCAGCTACCAAGAATTGATTCCACCTGAATTGTCAAGTTTGAGTGTGCCTAAACTGTAGTTGATTTAGAGGTATCACTAGGTCCCCCACGTTGAGCTATAGTCCTCATCAAGGATGATTATTTGTGTGTGTTGTACATTGTCTGTAAGGTCAGTTTGTATTGGTTTGTCTTCATTGTTGTCTTTTTTTGCTTTTGATTCAATTTCGGTGAGTAATTTCTTGACTATATGTTAATTTAGTTAAGCTTGTGATTAGTGCTTCATTCGATTATCTCATTAAATTAAGAATGTCAAAATTAAAGGCCTTGACTAATTAAGATAAAAGACTTTATTAAATCAAAAAATTAAATTAAAACAAATATTGTGGAAATATTTATTTAATTATAATAAATTAAGATTTATTGTTTAAAATGAAATATTTAAATAATAAATATATTATTACTATTGTATTTGTGCAAACAAACTATATGATAAATTAAGGTAATAAATTAATATTGTTTGATTATTGTGTGTAAATTTTGAAATATGGTTAAAATTATTAAATAAAACAAATCGAAGAAGTGTGAATGGCGGAAAGATAAAAAGAAATAAATTAATGCATTTACTAGAGTGGATGGCGGTTATAGAGAATGGACGCTAATAAATAAGTAGTGAAGTTAACTAAAGTAGGCAATAGGATTATTTTTCTCTCGGAGAAAAACTAATTTTGGAAGTTTTTGCCGTGAACATTCTTTTTGGGTTCTTGAAAAAACTTTTCTTAGAAATGGGAAGCTTTGAATTTGGGGGATTTTTATAGAGGCTATGGAATTCCAAGTGATTTGAGCTAAAAAATTGTAAAGTGGAACTTGGGAAAAAAATGGAGTTGTAGCTTGGGTTTTCAATCTAGCTACAATTTCCAACTCAGTTGTATGAATCATTCCAGGTTCCACAATTTCACTTCAATTTAATGCTTGCTCAGAGAATGATTATTGTGAGGTTGAGTTGCTTGAAGTAGAACAATTATTATTTGATTAAAATTTAGAGTACTTTCTAGATTCATCATATGTATTTCTTCCCAAATTGACTATAATTCATTGAGCATTTCAACTGTAATATTTAACAAATTTTACATCCTTTATTTGAGGTAAACCTCTGTTTCATTTTATCACTTATTTTTGGAATTCAGCACTTTAATTACAGTCTATTGTTTTGGGACGCCCCTCTCTATCCTATCTTTAGTGCTAGGTTTACATTCAAACTCCTGTTTCTTACCCATGCACTGCAATTAACAATATACCACTACCTTAAACTAGTCTAATTGAAAGATTGCTAAATTAAGACAATAGAAGCCTTCAAGGAAGGCTCCACCTATGACCTTTATTCACGTTATCATGTAATCAATGGAAATTAGAGGATAGAAAGGACGTCGTCCTATTCCACTCATTATTTTCACCAGTCAAGCCATGGCCTTACCTTCCTTAGCCTTTTAAAATCTTGTAACAAGGAAAGATTCTCTTGTAAGATGGCGTCGCCCTTGTTTTTGGGTAATCAATTTTATTATCCCCTTATAGCTTACAATATTCTCATACGTATACTTTCCCAGGCTGACTCAGGCCGCCACTCTCCCTCTCTCTTACAATATTTTAAGCTTTCGTTCAGTCGGCCCACATGGATTTCCTGCTCTCAGTTTATGATGCAAAGACTTGAATTATTTTTCTTCTGGAAGATTCGACTTGGAAGTCGATGGCTTGTTTGTCACTTAAAATTTCTGTAGAGTCTTTCATTGGCCGCACCCATGCCTTCTTTCCAAAGTCGTTTCTTGCAGTAGACCGAGTTTTGGATAAAACAGATATGACAGTCGATGCCTCCAAAGTAGAGTAAACTCTATGTATGGCAGCGAAACCATTCATTTTTTTTGTAATTGGAAATTTTTGACTGCCGTTGCATTCGAAATATGTTAAATATATATATAAAGGTAAACTTAAACTCCTCTGCCCCATGCGCTATCGGGTTTACATGATCCTAAGTTTGCCAGTCTAATTGGCTTTGTTTTAAAAAATTGAAGTTTCTCCTGAGTCACCAGCGTACCTCCCTCTGCTTTTTCAGACTCTTTCTTGCTATAGACCGTCCATGGGATTTAATCCTTGTAACGTATGGTTGAGGTGCTTTGAATTCTTGAAACTAAGGGAATTTATTTAACATAAATACCATCGCAGCTTGAACTTTGTATTTATGGTGTGTTCTATAATTCCATATAAAGTCCAATGCCTTTCGCCCATATATAAGTTTTGATTTGATTAGAGGTCATTGTCTTAACTGAGACTGATATATGTAGTCACACAGGCAAAGGCGGATGGAGTGATTGCTTGAATTGCTGGAGCCTCATTAAAGTAGCAATCGATTTTTTTAAACCGGCAAACAACATTTAGTTATTATGTGTGTGTTGTCTGCTTAAAACAACAATTATGTTAGAGTCTTGTATTGCGACCCACAAGTCATCAATAGTGCGTAGGAAATTAGTAGTCATCAGAATACTCACCTTACCTTGTTTGATATATAAAGTGACATTTTGTTTATCAGTTTTATGCTACACTTTACAACTACCAGTAGGTTTCGATGGGTATAATTAAATCACAGTTCGCAATTTGACGACAGATAGTTAGTATTTAACTTTGCTACTCGGGAACCAAACCTATTAAAGTTGATATTCAATCTTTACTATGCCCTAATCTCATTCTATAGTGATGATGCTTACAGGATGTGTATACACATAAAAATGGTCTCCTGGCAATTAATTAAATATTTATTATTTAATGAATTTATCTAAAAGTCCTCTACATATGATTAAATTTAATTAATTTAATTATATTGTTCATTCATCTTATTCTTCTTTCGTAATTAAATAAATTTATTTTATTTAATTATTTTCATATGTCTATTTAATCAATTAAATAAATACATATTATTTATTTAAATTAATTATCATTGTTTGAATTTAAATTAAATCTTTTGATTTAAATTAAGTTTAAATATTGCCCTTTCTTCCATTTTCTTCTTCTAATTAATTAAATATTTTATTTAATTAATTTCATAAAAGTGATTTAATTAAATAAACCTTATTTAATTA
>VDFB02132420.1:0-12938 GCA_007258455.2 Sequoia sempervirens
TATTTTTTAGATTCTATTCACAAGGCACTAGTGGCTATCAAGGATGGAAAGGGTAGTGTAAGGTTTTGGTAGTATTATTTGTTATGACACATTTTCTTGGCATATTGATTTAAGGAGTTAGGCCCAAGGCTACAACTTAAAATGAAAGCTGGGAATGGATAATCTCTCCTAGTCCAAATGTGGAACCATTTACTAGATAAAAATTATGCAACATAAAGTTTTGTGGCACTCACAAACTTGTTTTCAGCAAGGTTGAAGGGTTATTTGGGAACAGATGTACCAAGGATCCCCAAGGAGCTACACAATTTTCTAAGGCCTAAAGAAAGGAGGCCTAATTTGGGTATTGACCAAAATTTGGGAGATGTCATTGTGCATGATAATTGCACTGTCCTCAGGGTTTATGGGACCAATGTGGCCCCATATGTGCTTCCAAGGTTTGTGCCACTTAGGATAGGTTTTCTTGAGGTTATGTAATAGTTGGGAAAGGTGAACATTAATTTGGTAAATTAGAAGAAGGGATTCATTTTCCCTCAGTATACATTGTTTTCTGATTTTGTTATGGCTAAGGAGGGATGGAAGAATATTCTTGAGATGCTTATCCCGTTGAAAATGAAGAACTACAGAGCTAGAAACCATGATCTCAAAGGTTTCATTGTTGCTTTGAGGATAAGAATAAATAG
Organism: Sequoia sempervirens; assembly: GCA_007258455.2. Taxonomy (NCBI): domain Eukaryota; kingdom Viridiplantae; phylum Streptophyta; class Pinopsida; order Cupressales; family Cupressaceae; genus Sequoia; species Sequoia sempervirens. The sequence goes on from VDFB02132420.1 coordinate 681, forward strand.
AGGTAAGTTTTGGAATGTGTTTGATTGTCCTGAGGATATCATTAGAAATGAGTTTGATCTAAATAAGGCTTAGGATAGAAAGATAAATTGGCTAGCCTTTGAGAAATTGGAAAAGGTAAAGCAAAAAAATATCCCACTTTCAAATGGACTTATGTTGATATTGATGATAAAATTCTCAAAATTAAGGTAGTTTTATAGAATTTTGACAAGGTTGTTGGGTAGCTTAAGGAGCAAAGAGAAGAGAAGGATAAGGGGAAAGCCCCTATGATTGAGGAAAGATCCACTTATGAACCACTAAAGAAACAATATGTCTTCACAAGAAGACCAAAGGGGATTTTTAGGAAGCAACAGATAAAGGCTACTCCTACATAATCTAAGGAGTCAAGAGCCTCTTCCCTTATGCCTCAAATGCAACCATCACTCCCACAATGTCATTGATTTTGATTCACCTCCAAGGGATTCTTCTCTAAAAAGGAGGAAAAATGAAGCAATTATTGACTATAATCTAGATTCTGAGGATGAGGTTATAGTCACCACTAATGATATTATGCATAATATGCCATCACCTTAGAGGGATATTGAATTAAAACCCCTAAGATTAGGGTAACAAAATAAATTTTGATAGGTTTGGATAATGCAGATGATATAAGGGATAATCTTGCAAAAAATTCATGACAAGTGATGCATTTTTCAAAACTGATGTGTTCAAGGCATATGTTTGCAAAACTAAGAGAGATGAGTTTGAGAGCAGAGTGTAGGAAGAAGTGGCCAAATCTCTAGAAATGCTAAGGAAGTTATATCTGCAAGGGTAGTTGCAAAAATGAATTCCAAGCAAAAGGAATTGACCCTTGAAGAAGGGAGTATATTGGTGAAAGAAAGTGGCTTACTCTTATTGCCTTTGATGTTATGAGAAAACATGGCTCACAAATTTTTGCTACTGATGAGGAAGCTCTATGTGCACTACAAGGATCTACTTTTAGTCCATAATGGGACACATTGGAAATTTGGTCTTTGGCCTAATAATCCTACAATAGAAGAGCATGTAGGAGACCTAAAGGGAGGTCTCATCATTAAGAGTCTCTAACACTTTAGTAGTGGAGGAAGACATATTGGCTATAAAAAATTCACAAAAGCCACTACTGAGTTAGTACAGGAGAATTATGATGCAGATACAAATAAATACAATGAGTTTTTGGTTGAATACAATAAGGATAAACAAAGGCTTGCAGAATTGGAGTTAATGATGGAAATATTACAAAGTCAACAACCACAAGTACAACCAGTGCAGCCAATGCAATCTACTACTCCATCTCCTTCTTCTCCACCACCTCTTCTAGCTCAGTCACCTCCCCTGCCATCTATGGAGATGGTTGTTTATGAGGAAAGACCATTAGGAAAACTCATTCCTATTATTCCTCCCCCAAAGAAAAGAGTTAGCAAGAAGGAATTGATTCAACAGTTGAAGGCATATGAGGAAATGTTTGAGCTTTATGAAGAGATTAATGTGCTCATTGTCTCCAATGTACTTGAACATTGTATGGGGAAGGCAATAAAGAGGGTGAATAGTGTTCACTCCAACTATTCTTTAACACTCAATGTAGTTAGTATGTTTGAAAGGGATATATTAGTGATAGTCCATTGATGTAGTTATGGGTTCCCGGATTCAATGCATTGGGTGGTATGATAAAAGGGTCTACTCATGAAATCAATAAGCTAACATAGATAGTCCCTACATATAAAATGGTAAAGGGAATCCTTGATTACAATGCAATGGAAAATCCCCTGGAGAAAAAAATTAGAAAGCTACTCCAACAATTTAATGAGAGTGATCTTGGCCTCCTGCCTGACATTTTGGATAGTAATGGAGTTGTGAAGTTGTATGAATAGTGGAGATCACAAATGGATAATGTCATAGCCACACATACCCTCCTGGTTTGTGATGGTGGGGATTTAAATGTTGATATGTTGAATAATAACATGGAAAACCTGTCACTCACTAGTAAGTTTTTAGAGGAATTTGATAAGGAAGCCAACCAGGTAGTAAAAAGGTATGGCTCATATAGAAATGAATTGGAAGAGATCATGGAATTTAACTGGCCTTTAGAGGAAGATTATAACACATGGGATAAGATGTATAATGAGATTCGTTACTTGTATAGCTTGCTCATGGTGATGTGGCCACATTTTTTTCTTTTATGCATAGTCAACATTGTCTAATAGTTTCAACTATACTAGTAATAGGGAGTTTTGTCTTGTGCACAATAATGTTTTTGTCTTCACTTTCTAGCTCAACATTCTTAGGTTCACATCGAGAAGAATGAAGAAAAAGAGTGGCAAAGAATCAAAAATCAACATCAAGACACTTTTGGAAGGGACAAATATTACAAAGAGTAAATATAACTATATTCGTCCTTAGAATATTCCATCCATGAGAAAGTAATTGTACTTGTATTTTGAAATGTAACTAAATGTCAAATGAAAAAGTGACATGTGTTATTGTCCTGGAGCTTGTTGCTCCCTTTTCTTATAAAAGGGAATTCAAGGCCATTTGCATGGGATGATTGATCTCTTGGAGAATTTTGTAATGTGAAACACAAAGAATAGAGTTTGAGTCTTTTCTTAGATTTTCGAGTCTATATATTTTGATTTTTCATAAGTTGTATAAGAGTACTAACATTTGAATGAATACAATGGCACAATTATGAAGCCAATTGTCTTATGTTGTACTCTTTACACAATTTATTAGTGAAATCGATCAAGGATCATTTTATTTGTCTCCATTGTTATCATAGTGAATTTATGCTTTTATTGATGCTCTTATTCAAAGAATAGGTTAAATTCTTTAATGGAAGTGTAGGTTTGTGTAACATTGTGCAGGGATTTGATAAGTAGAATTGGTTAAGGATTTTTAGTATGACATTGTAATACAATGTTGTAGAGCTCTATAATGCTTAGATAAAATTCTGTTATACCATATAGTTTTCATTTTATCTGACTCCATGCCCTAGGTTAAGGCACCGATCTAGAATATGTGTTTGAAGTTGCAACTCTAAGGTCTCTCACATTTAAAAGAACAATCACAAAGTTTCATTTTAGTTGAGATTATTTCTAGAAGTTTCATGTGATTCCATATTCTCTTGCTTTAGATTATCGAATGCTTTAAAGGATTTACCAAATCTTCTAAATTTTTCATTTATCAAGAAAACTATATGAGAATATATCTATTATTTACAATGTATGAGATAAATTGGCACATGAGATCATAATTACATTGTAAGGGATCACCCTCCTGGGTTTTGCAGAGACCAAAGTGTAGAGGGAAATTTCTTTCAACTTTCACTTGTTCATTGGCCAATCCCTCTAGATTACTAATAATTGGAAGTGGAAAAACCATAGGTTATTTGTGAAATATCGTTGGGATTTAAAAAATACGTACAAATTGGTGACTCTACTAGGGAATTAACTTGTGTAAAGTATCTAGTTCGAGGTCATTTAAATTTAGAGTCATAAAGTTTGATGTTTTGAGTTCATCCATGGATGAATTTGTCAAAGTATCTCATCATTTACCAATTTGAAGTCTTTCAATCAAAGTTTCATGTTGCCTTTACATTATCTCCGTGAATCTTCATACAAATTGTCATATGTTTATCCGAACTCTCTTTGTATTTATAAAATCTCCAAAGTTTGTTCAAATATTTACAAATATAAATTCATATTCCCATAATTTGGGTGGAAACTCTGCCTCTCTTGTGTCAGTGCGAGAATTTTTTTTAAAGAATGTGAGAAGAAAAAAGGTGAGAAGCTATAGAGAAGATGAGACAAACCAAAGGACACATGAAGAAGCATCCTGAAGAAAAATTGGAGGGACAATTTCTGAGAAATGCAAGGAAATATTGGAAATAGAAGGATGTGAATACAAGTAAGTAAAATCCACATCCTACTCCTTAGCCTGCAATTTATTATAGTAGTAGCCATGAAAGTCATGAAAGCCAAATAAATTTGTTAGGTTTTGATTATGAGGATGAAGAAGGTGTTGCAAATAAGTTTTTTGTAAGTGTGCATCAGTCTAGGCCTAGACAAAGGGATAGAAGTAGAAGTGCTCAAGATAATGTTACTTCTAGTAATGTTAGGACTTCTAGTGTTACAATTCCCACAACCAATAGCTATACTCCTTTGGGTGATCCCACAATACTAGTTTACAATTTCTAGGAGATCCTAGTTTTTGCTAAAATCACATATTTTTAGAAAATATAATGATTTAAGCCTTGAAAAGTTCCATTTAAAGGATTCCAATTGAAGAGGGTTTTATCGAACCACCTTAGATCAAACCCCCTTGGATAGAACCCCGCTAGTTTTAAACCATACCTATAGAGAGTCTCCTTTACACCTATCAAAATGCTGATAAAAAACCACATTTGATTTATGTTTTGGGGAATCAAATGAATTCATTTAAAATTTATTTTTTTGTAACTATGTAGTCCTTATTATAAGCTTCCAAAAAAGTATAATTTTAAATAAATTTAATTTAATTATTATATTTATTTTTGATTTCTATATACTTGTGAATGTAGGTTTTTCACCAAAATCCAAAGCTCTTCAGTACACATGTGGAAAAATAGAAGATTATCAATTTTTTTTGAAAATATTAGTGCACTAGATGAAGTACTTGATCTAACAAAAAATAAAGAGTTTGATACATACAATTTTTTTTTTTATATTTGTATACAATCCATACAATAATAAGATTGTAATTGGTTTGACTTGAGAAACTTGATTAAGGAAAAATATTCAATAAAATACTATGAAACCAAATGAAAGCACTAGATATAAGTAGTTAAAATCTAGAATTTGAAAAATTAGAATTTTATCCTTCATGAAAAAATTATGTTGTATCACGGTGAGCATCAATCCTTAAAATGGTGTTTACTAAAAAAAGCTAGTTTTGAAGGAGATGGAAAAAGAAGTGCAATTTGATTCTAAATTTTTTGAAAAAATATATTTAGAATCTACAAACAAAATGTCACAAATCACTAGTTTGCATCATCTTCAAATTCCTCGCGGTTTAGCCACTATAGGTGCCCGAATGTGAAGATTTAGTTAGAAAAATCAGTTCAGTGTCCATTTTGACCAAAAATTGTAAACCGGTATTGTGGGATCATCCCTTTTCCATTTTATCTCTTGAATGGATCTTTTGATACTACTCCTAATATCATAGACATCTCTAAGACCTCTGATTTTGATATAACATTTCCTAATGAGGAATATATTTTTGGTGAGCTTTATGAGCTTCAAAGATAAGCCAAAAGGAAAGATGAAATAAGGATTAAGAAGGAAAAGGAGAAGGAAGAAATAATAAAAAAATGTCTATGAGAGAGACATGTCGAGGAGGAATGTCGAATGAATGAAACTTTTGAATCAAGAAGAGCTTGAACATATCCCTATTACATCTTCTATCCTAGTGATTACCCAAATTATATGGCAGTAACACTATTAGTTCTCCAATAAAGAAACCAATACCAATACCACTACCTAGACTAGTTCTACTATCACCAGTTTAGTTGCTATACCTAATGCCACAAATGTTTAATCCCAACCCGTTGACAAAGGGAAACAACCTATGAAGTAACCGACCATTAATGAAGGTGCATCATCTCAAAGGGTTCCTATGTCTAAAGGATCAGAACCATTAGAACTTAAGTTGAAGAGGGAAATGGAGAATTGTAAAAGAAATTAGAGAGAATATATATATCAAAGATACAAAATTTGAATTCTAGAGAAAGATTGAATTCGTCAAATCTTCATGTCATCTTGGGAATTCTACGACCTCTAGTTCTCAAAAACCACCACTTTATTCACCTCAACCAATGCCACAAATTGATATAAATATATCATATCACATAATTCGATCCATTCCATGTTCCTAGCCACAAAATATGAGTGGGAGTGAGCAAAATCATCAACACACCCACACTCATTTTGTTGGAAAAAATGTGAACCAACAAGAAAATCAGAATGTAGAGGGAAGTGGAAATAGTAGACAAAATAATAATTGAGAAAAATAGTTTAATAGAAGACCCCTGCAATTGGAAAGACATAGGTAGTTATGTTTTGATGGGATACCTAGTTTTCCTAATCACATTTCAAATGACATTAAAAATACACTAGTTATATTCTCTGGGAATAATGCTATAGCATGGGAGGATCGCTTGAGATCATTCAATAACATGATGGATGATTTTGAATTTGAAGATGAAGATGTGATTATGAAGCTATTCATGCAACTACTTGTTGAGGATGCAAGGGATTGGTATAGAGGCATGCCAGAGGCTAGTATTGGTTCTTGGGAAGAATTCAAAAGAGTATTCAGGGAGTATTATGGTGATAAAACAGACCCTAGGTTCATGTTAAATGACTTCAACAATATTTCCAAGGGACAAAATGAAATGGTTTCATATTTGAACACTAGATTTCATAAAGCAATACATAGAATCCCTGTTGGTATGAGGCAAAATGAGCAAGTCTTCTTGGTAACCTATTGTAATGCTTTTGATTCAAAGATGAGTTATCACTTGAGAGATAAAGACCCTCAAAATTTGAGGAGGCTTTTAAAACTGCATTACATATTGAAAGTAATAGGAGAGCTTCATGGAAAGTAGGGCGAAGAGATGATGTGAAAATATTGAAGAATCCTAAAAGTCACCAAGAGAAGGGATCTTCCTTCGAAGATAAGTCGGATAAAGTGACAAGAACTCTAAAGAATTTGGTCTATATAATCACAAAAAAGGAAAAGGGATTGAATAATGAGAGACAAAATTTTCATAGAAATGAAAGGTCACCTAGATTGCAAGATCACCCTTATAATATAAATTGGCATAGTGGGAAACCCATTAAAAATAACCAAAATAATGTGCAGAGAAAATACACTCTAGATCCATTAAAAAATAATTCTACTAACTTTGTTGATGAGACCCCATGGTGTATAGCTTGTCAGTTGCCACATTCTCCACTTCAATGTGTGGTAGCACAATCCTTAGAAGAGGAGAAAAATGAACCTAGTGATTATGATTCATCCCATGAGAATGATGCAAAAATAAATATGCTTACAAGTAAATTGGACCTTGTTGATGGAGAATGTTCTTCTAATGAAGAATCAAATGAAGTTGATGTTGATGGTCAAAGATAAAAGGCAGATGCATATCATCAACAATTTTTTTCTAATGAGGATGATGAAAAAGATTATAATGTTTGCACTCCTGATACAAATCAAATGGATATAACCTTGAGGAGACCATCAATTGAAAAGGTTGAGAGATTAATAGTTGCAATAGTGGATCAAGATAGGAGCACTTACCATTTGAGAAATAAGATTGTGAATGGTGATCAGGGCAAGGTTGGTGGCTTATTCATCAAAGAGAAAAATAATGACAAGAAGGGATCTAAATTAAAAAATAAGGTGGCTGAGCCTAAAGTTAAGGACAGTAAGGGTACAAAGATATGGGATAAGAAAGTTGAGATAGTAAATATTGATGAACATATTATTTTTCCAGCCTTAAAGGAAAAGGCTCAGAAATAGAAAATTGAGCAAGAAAGGAAAGGTGATGAGAAAAGGACTAAGGAGAAACCTGAGCAACAAAAGAATGAGACTTTTGATCAAGGTATGGCATCATATGACCTACCTAAATACACCTCTGTGGATATGTTTTAGTTGTTATCACAAGTAAAAGTTATAGTTCCTTTGCTTGAAATGATGAGAATTGATGAATACAAGAAAAAGGTAGTTTCCCTCTTCAATGGTGCAACTACAACCTTTAAAGAGATGAACACAAGTAAAAGGTAGTTTCCTGAAGTGAGTAGGAATGATTTGAAAGATGGAGATGTTGAAGGGGTAATCAATGATATCTCTCAAATATATTTGGGTACCACCATTACAACTTGTCCTAATCAGGTGGACCCATTTTATGTAACCCTCATAATTGATGACAAGTTGGTGAAGAATAGTATGATTGATTCTAGGGCTTCATCTAATATTATGCATGTTGATATCATGAAATAAATAGGATTGCAAATCAATAGACCATATGGAAAGTGTTATGCTATGGATTCTAGGAAAGTACTAGTAATTAGGATCATTAAAGGTTTAGTTTTTAGACTTGCCGCATACCCTAAGAAGGAGTTCACAATGAGCATTATAGTGGTAGATATTCCCCCAACATATGGAATGCTTTTATTAAGGAAATGAAGTGCTACAATGGGGGGAAGTATGCAGTGTGGCATGTCTTTTGCTACTTTTCTAATTGATGGTAAGGAAATAAAACTTGTTAGTAAGCTAAGGGCTTCACACATGATTGAAGAAATGGTCTCTGAGGAGAGAATTCATTTTGTTGACATTGGCCTAGATATTTTGAGTTGAGGAGTTACAAGAGGAATAACAGAAACTTGCACCTATGGAAAAGGAGGTCATGAAACAAGATGATGCAAGTGAACTATGGATAATGTATTTTGATGGGGCCTGTTCCAAAGAAGGATCTAGTGCATGAGTTATTTTCATTGCACCTAGTGGTAAAATCTACAAGTTTTCATTTCGTTATTGTTTGTTTGCAAAAATAATGTTTTTGAGTATATATGAAGCTTTATTCCTGGGATTGAGATTAGCAAAAAAAAAAGGAATTAAGAAGCTGAGAGTCATAGGTGACTCAAAATTAATTGTGTCTAGGTTAGGTCAAAATTTGTGTCAAATAATAAGAGATTAAAATAGTACATGAATGTTATTTGGGACTCAGTAGAAATGTTTGATGCTTTGGCAATGAGTGGATAGAGAGAAATAAGAATTCTATAGCAGACTTGTTGGTAAACATAGCATTAAGGCCCGATGATATAAATTTTGCTGGTATCTCAAAGGTTTAGGTATAGACAAGGCATTCTATCCTTGAAAACATTTAGAATTGGAAAGTATTCAATGATGATGATGACATATTGAAGTTCTTACAATGTGTTGATCATTATGAAAGTTGGAAGATTGAATTTGGAGTATTTGTTGAGATTGTTGATGGAAAGGAAAAAGTGTTCGGTAATGAGGTCATCCAACTTAATACCAATAAGATCCCTAAGGGTTTAGTTGCTTTGGAAAGGGTTTTTGATGGTCCAAACAAAATTATTGTTAAATAGAATTCCACACACCAAGGTGAACTAGAGGAGGTCAATCTAGGAACTAAAAATGCTTCAAAGAAAGTCTATGTAGGGAAGAAAATGAAAGCCCAAATTAAAGAAATTCTCATTACTTTACTGAGAAAATATAGGCATGTATTTTCTTGGTCTTATGATGACCTGAAGGCATATAATGAAGAATTTTTTCAGCATGAGATTCCTCTTAAACCAGATGCAAATCCCTTTAGGCAGAAACAAAGACCAATAAATCCAACCTTGGCACCCAAAATGCAAGAAGATTTAATTAAGTTGAGGGATGGTGGGACTATCAAGCCCATCAAACATTCTACTTGGGTGTCAAACCTAGTGCCCATTAGAAAAGAGAATGGTGATATAATACTATGTGTAGATTTCATAAATTTAAACATGTCATCATTAAAAGACAACTAACCATTGCCAAACATGGAGGAATTGTTACAAAAAGTCACTGGTTGTGAGTTACTATCAATGATGGATGGATTTTTAGGGTACAACCAAGTGAAATTCAAGGAGTTTGAGTAGTATAAAACAATATTTACAACTCCTTGGGGCACTTATGTTTATGTTAGGATGCATTTTGGCCTAACTAGTGTTGGTTCTACATTTCAAAGGGCTATGGATGTAGCCTTTACATATTTTGTTGATATATTCATGGTGGTCTATCAAGATGACCTCACCGCATACTCTAAGAAGGAAGAAGAGCACTATATGCACTTGGAGAAGATTTTTATTAGAGCACTGGAGTATGGGATATATCTCAATCCTACGAAGTGTGCTTTGGGGTCATTGAAGGTAAATTGATGGGGAACATAGTGTCTAAGGAAGGAGTGAGGATAGACCTAGAAAGGGTTGCTACCATAGAAAAAATACCATAACCCAAGAATGTGAAAGGAATTTGATCATTCTTTGGGAAAGTTAATTTTTTGAGAAGGTTTATGACCAACTTTGTTGAAATCACAAGACCAATTTCTAAGATGTTAAATAAAGGAGAGACAATATATTGGAGAGAAGAATCAATTAACACCTTCAAGGGTATCAAATAAGCCATAAAGGAGACACCTATTTTAAAATACTCTAACTTTTCAAAGCCATTCTAGTTATTCTCCTTTGCCTCATTTCACACAATTGTTGTAGTATTATTACAGAAGAATGATGAGGGCTATGAGAAACCTATTTCCTTTTTTAGTAAGTCATTGCAAGCAACTGGGTTAAAATATGACATGACTGAAAAAAAGGCTTAAGCTTTGGTAAAAATAGTCAAAAAATATGTACCAAGTGTTGTAGTAAAATATATCTTCACATAGAAAGAAGCCACTGCGAGAAGGTGTAGGTGGATTAACATGATACATGAGTTCAACATTGATACACAGATTACCAAATTGGTGAGAGTTCAAGGATTGGCCAGATTGATGGTAGAAACAAACTTGGAGGCCAATCAAGTAAACAATGTTGACTATGTTGATGTGTCTCCCATTTGTGACATGCAAACCTTAGGTTGGTATAGGCACATTGTATATTACTTGTAGACATGTCATTTCCTAAAGGAATGGCCAATAATAAAAAAAATGACACTGAAGCTGCAAGCTATAAAGTATGTGATAGTGGAGAATGAGTTGTGGTGAAGTGTAGATGAAGTGTTGCTAAAGTATGTTGATGGGAAGAGAGCCTTGGAAGTTTTGATAGAAATGCATAGTGGTGTTTGTGGTGGCCTCTATATGTCCAAGAATACTACTCATAAAGTCCTAAGAGCAAGGTTTTGGTGGCCAACATTATTTAAAGATGCACATAAGTTGGTCAAGGAATGTGATGCATGCCAGAGGTTTTCAGGGAAGTTAAAATTCTCAAGAAATTTGCCTCTCAGAAAAATTATAGTTCAAGCACCATTTTAGCAATGGGGAATTTAATTTATTGGATAAATTGTTATAATCCAGTGGATGACACTCTTGGATATTGGTAGCCACTGAATCTTTTACAAAGTGGGTTGAAGCTATCCCTACAAGAAAAGCTACCAACAAAGTAGTGGTTGATTTCTTGTTAAATAATATCTTGATTAGATTTGGAGTGCCTGAAAAGATAATATTAGACAATGCCATGTGCTGCAAATCAAAGGAATTCACAAGTTTTTGCAATAAACATGGGATAAAAATATCTTATTCTTCCCCTTATCACCCACAAGGAAATGAAAAAGAAGAATCTAGCAATAAAATTTTATTGAAGATATTAAGAGGGTGATAGAGAAAAACAAGAAGGCTTAGGTCTCAAAGTTAAAATTGGCTCTTTGGGCTGATAAAGTGACCATCAAGAAAGAAAGAGGGAAATCTCCATTTTGTTTAGTTTATGGCATTTAAGCAAGGTTTCAAACAAAAAATCTCATGAAGATGTAAAAATTCATTCAAGAATATGATGAGGACATGTGTGATGATATGCATCACATAATAAATGTCTTGATTGAATTGGAAAAAACAAGAAGAGAAGAAAAACAAAAGAATGCAAAGATGCAACTATAGGTTAAGCACCTATATGACAAAAAATATTCTCTAAGGAAGTTTGAGGTGGGAAACATGGTATTAATCCGGAATTCCAAATGTCAAGACAAGGGAAAGCATGGGAAGTTTGATGCTCTATGGTTAGGCTCTTATGGAGTAAGCAATACACATGGAGATGATTCATACTTCCTGTAAAGCTTAACAAGTGAATTTATGGAATTGCCAATACATGGAAAATTCCTAAATACACACTTCTCATAAGGTATGTTCTTTTCAATGTACACTATATTTTATGTATATGTTTGTATATAGGTTTGGTTTTGGTTTGGTTTTTTTTCCTTGTCCAGGAATTTCCATGGTTTTCTCTCTCTATGTTTTTCCTACTCCACCAGAGATTTCTGGGATCTCAATTTGTTCATGTTGAACAAACATCCCCAACTAGATCCATTGATAAGACTCTTGAATTTTTTTGTGGTTTTGGTTTACATTTCAATTTTTTTGAGCATTTCTATGGTTCTTTGTTGGCTAGGGTTTGTTGTCTCATGCACTTATGGTTCACCATAGGGATAAAAGCCTCTTAAAACCCTAA
>VDFB02132421.1:0-19767 GCA_007258455.2 Sequoia sempervirens
TCCAACCCTATCCCACCCTCTCTCACCTTCCCTACCCTCTAACTTTCTCCAACCCTCTCCCATACTCTCTAACCCTCTCTCCCACCCTATCCGACCCTATCCCATGCTCTCCAACTCTCTCCCACCCTCTCTCACTCTTGAGTAACTCTCTTCCACCATCTCCCACTCCAATTCTCTCCCACCCTCAACCACCTTCTCTCCCACCCTCTCCGACTCTCTCCCACACTCTCCCATGTCTCTCCCACCCTCTCCCACTCTCAAATAAATGTCTCCCACACTCTTCCACTCTCCCACCCCTATCCCACTCTCTCAAGCCCTCTCTCCAACTCTCTCCTACACTCTCCAACCAACTCCAACCCTATCTCCTACTCACCCACTCTCTCCAACCCTGTCTCCCACACTCTCCCTCCCTATCTCCCACTCTGCCACTCTCTCCCATGCTCTACCATGATAAACCCTCTCCCATTCCCACCCTCTCTCCCATAAACATACATACATGACACACTAGTATACAGACACATACAAACATACAAACATATCAGCAAACATTCAATAAAGTGGCATTTAACTAAGGGAAGACATAACGCGAGCGCGGTATTTGTTGCTAGTAATGCTCTTCAGAAAATTTCAAAAGCAAGACATAATGCGAGCACATTATAACGTGAGCGCATTATAACGCGCATGCGTTATGTCTTGCATTGGAAATCCCTGAGCCTTAGCTTTGGTATTTGCCTTGGAATACCAACCCAAAGGCTTGGAGGGCATTCCCAAAGACCAGAGACGTGTTTTTTTCCAAATTCAACAAATTTTCACATAATCGGGTTCGTGCTCACCATCAAGATTGCATCTGGTTCAATATCAAGAAAATCGAAGACATGTGTAATGTTAGGTTCTTTATTAGCTTTCCAACGATGTAATTTTTTTCACTTTCTAACAATGTTAAACCTTTCATCCATAATTTCTTTTGATTGTATGTCTATTTTTCTTCAAAAAGTAATGTTTGGTATTTTTTGCTATAAATTAACCGTTCATCAAAATTTGAAATAAATTATATTTTTAGAAACTAAACTCCATTCTACAATTTAAAAAAAATAAAATTTAAAAAAAATCTATTAGTTTCAAAAAATTTGAGGGGTACGGCCAAAATTCTGCTTTTAGGAAGTTCCCACTTAGAAAATTAATAAAAAATCAAATATTCATTAAAAAATTATCAGAAAATATCCAGTCCTTACTACATACTATTATCTAACTTCTGACCTGGCGATTTTAAAAATACTACAAAAAAGTCCACCGTGCTCGGGTCACACAAGAGTTGCTATGTTATGTTTTTTTGACAGAAACAATAGCAATTTGTGTGTGTCCCTCTTTTGAACCCCTTAATCTCAACCATTTTCAAAATAAATTAGTAGTTTAGAAAGTAGACTCGAAGCACTACGGTCCTTGTTTTTGTTCCATCAAAAATTTTTGAGTGTAGCTATCCTCAATTTAATGTCCAAGGTCAGTATTTCCTGATTTCAGAAAAAAAGTGGCCACTTAAGCCCCTTTTTTGGGAACCATCTTGGTGCACTTACCTTGATGTCGGCTTGTGATGAGGTATGAATAGGTAACTAAGGAAAAAGTGTGTATAAATAAGTTATTTTCACCTCATTTCAACTCCCATTCATCAAGTTCAGTTATTCACCTATTCATTCAATCATTCAATATTTTACAACATATTTTCAAGCACTATTCAAGCACTTTGAAACAGCCATTGACATTACTTTAGACTTACATCATCAAGGGTTTGGTAAGTTAATAGAAATTGCATGTTAGCTTATCATTCATTTGTATTTCATTATTTTACTAAAGGTTTGATTACCAAAAGTGGGGTTTGACCAAGGAAAACCCCTATTCACTAACCTTAAACCATTTTCCCCCTATTGCATGTTTGTTTTGCAGACCTAGGTATGCAGATTTGATAATATTTTTGGTGTTGAAGATTGGTTTAGAAGTCAACTAGGTGCTTCAAGTCAACTTAATTTTATTTCAAGCTTAGAGAAGGTTTTTTGTCTATTTTCTGCAGAATTGACTTTGACAACTTGACAAGTAGTGATTTCTAGATCTGGTGTTGCAGAGTTGTCTTTTGATTTTTCAAAAATTTGGGAGATGAATGATTCACCACTTCTGGTGAATGAGACCCACCTTAGGACTGAAAGTCTAAATTTTGTTAGATTCTGGATCCCGACAGAAAGAAACTTGCTTTTGACAGTTTTTCACCAAGAGGAGGCTAATTCACCACCCTAGGCGAATGAGTCCCACTGTGGAAAATCAATGATTTCAGCCAGCATCCACTACATTCTAGATTCATCAAATTTTTCCCAAGTGCACTTTGATTTAACTCATTCCTTTTTGTTTTGCATATTTTCTTCATTTAGTTCATTAATGCATAACACAATGTGTTTTTAAACATAGCTTTAATTTCACTTTTGCATTTGTTTTAATTCATTTAAATTGGTTAATTGCATTTAGTTAACTTTATTTAGGTTATAAAACATCACACATAACATTATTTGAATGAACCATTAACATTTTTTCTCCTATCTCTCTCCTTTTAGGTGAAAAACCCTAGAAGAGCAAGAGTTGTCCATAGGAGCCAAAAATCAACAGTTAAAGAATAAGATAGGTGAATCCAACTTCATGAAAAGGTGCTCACTCTAGGGCCATGGAACTTTAGGTCATCCTAGGGGTGAGTATCCACAATATTCTCACTCTAGGGCCATAAAACTTTAGGTCGTCTGTGGGGTGAGTATCCAAAAGGGGTGAGACACATGACCGATATGTGTCCATAAAACACAAGTGGCTGAGGGAATTCATGCCTTCATTTGGCTCCCATACAACCATACCAAAGCTATAGCTCCTGATAACTTTGATAAGGAACCACACAATAATGATCTTCGAGCTTCATGAGACAAGAAAAACTTTTTATGCTTGGAGCTCATGAACAAACAATAAACTTCAAGCTTCATGAGGCAAGGAAAACTTCGTATGCTTGGAGCTCATGAACAAAAAAGATGGCTCCATAGGAATGCAAAGTGTGTTATGCAAGGTGGCCATATAACCAACATTGTAAGTAGCATAAGGAATGTTCAAAGGGATTTCAGTTAATTCGTGTAAGATCTCTTCCTAGGGAACATTGTGCCTAATGTATCCAAGAGAGGAAAATTCAAAGAAATATCACACTCTCAGAGGAAATCAAGTTGAATGACACCACCAAGAAAAGGATGCATCACAAGAAGAAATAAAATTTCACCATGAAACATGAGTGTCGATGTATGCCCCCACTTTAAAGTGATTGCTAACATGGTCATTGTTGTGAGAAAATGCTTTAAAGTAGAAGAAGACATGAGAGCTTATTTATAAATCCCTATGCCAAGTCATATGTTCCCAAATGAAATTACATCATCAATAATTATTTCACATGTGAGCCAACTTAAGGCATGTCATCGACATTCCAAGCTTGCTCTTATATATACATGAAAGGAGGTCAACTAGCCAAAAGAGATATAATGAAAAGTGACATACAAGGGAAAGGTTACCTAACCTATTTCCCCCACTTAGTGCAGGACAAGGATGAGTTGAATAGGATGGAAGTATCAATTAGAGGGACTAGGTGCTTCAACACAAGGAGGAGCACCATAATCCTTAAGATGTTGAATTTTGTTACCCGAATCCTTACATTCATTAGTAGAATAATCGTGAACTCTGTGATATGCACAAAATGAACTCTTGTAGTAAAACTTATTTCATGTTCTTGGAGGGAGGGATATCAAATGATGGGTATGTGCAGGATCATCATGGAAAAAATAGGGCCTTAAGTGGCAAAAAAAATTAGAAAAATCAGAGTTAGGAAACTTGACGTAAAAAATTGAATAAGTTATCTATATTATTTTTAAAATATGTAAGAATAGAATCTATAAAAAATTGAATGTAGTTTCTAAACTACTAGGTTTGTTTAAAAAAAAATTCTATTTGGTGAAAAATTGAAATTCCAATGCAAGTAGTACTTAAATTTCGTGGAAAAAATAAATAGGTGTCATCGACCACCCTAACCACAATAAAATGATAATATTTTTTTTATAATATTTTAGATATAAGTAGAGGACTCATGTCCCAATGTGATGCATATTCTTTTGTAATTTTTTCCAAGTAAATAATTAATTATGATTTTTTATTACAACTTTTAAAATATAAAAAAGTGTATGTCCACCTTAACTTGGTCAAAACTTCATGAAATTCAATTTTCATTTTAAATCCTATAGTATGTGAAGCATAGAATGTGACACATGTTTTGGATTAAAAAAATGATACTCTTTGAAAGCTATAGATGTTTTTCAATCACCTATCAATCGACTTTAGTCATAATTTGAATAGAAAATGAATAATAATTACTTATTAAATTCAAAGTAAAGAATAATTTATATTGGTGGAAAGTTGATAATCTCCTTTAAAACCTTTTTCATTTCATCAATTTTGGGTAAAAAAAAAAAGTCGTTAGCCACATACCCATCATATTACCACTTTTTGGCCCATCACGATCTTGCACATACCCTGATCTTGGAGGATTCTCAACAAGATACTTTCTTGATTGATAGTAGATGATGTTGCTTTGTTTTTCGACAAATATGTCTCTTGCTTAGTACAAGGTGTCATACTTACACAAGACTCTTTAGATTGTGATATTTTTTTCTTTCCTTTATAGGAGGGTGTAAAATCTGATGAATTCAACTCATTAAGCAAAGACTTATTTGTTTGTTTTAGTTCTTGCAAAGGATAAAAATTAAGAGAATTAGTGTTTTCTAGTTCAGGATGAACTTATGTTAAGGTTGGCTTAGAGGAATCTTTTGTAATAGTGTTGATATTAAGTGAAGCCATGTTTGTTTCTTTTGAGGAACAATAACAAAGACTACTAGTATTTTCTTGCATCACTAAAATGTAAGATAGAAAATTGTTTCCTCTATGGTTTTAGGACCTAGAGCAACAAGCTTTTTATACTCCACATTCAAGGATTCCCTAGAGATCTGAATTAAATGATGATAATCGAAGAAAGAGATCTACTAAGGGACTGTCCTAGGGTATATTTAATGATTAAAGAGGGGTTCACCACCAAGCTAGGGCTTGGAAAATTGTATGAAATGCAAGATCTAATGATTAAACTCAATGATGCATAAAACTTCACTAAATGAATTATAAACACAAATAAATCATAATAGCAAACCGAAAAAGTATAGAGGAGCACTTTGAAACTTGAGAGAGCTTGAATGGAAGCCCAAAATGCTAAATAACCTAAAATTTAGGCCCACTAGGACTCATTTGCAAGTTTGGGTAAATTAGTCCTAGATCTGGGTTTCTTTATAGGAACAGGTTTCTAGAAAAAGGGTATTCAAAACTGCAAAAATCTCAAAATTAACCTAAACAGGGACTCATTCACCAGAACTGGTGAATGAGTCCAATTAGGGTTTTTTAGAGCTTCAAATTCTAAATCTAGTCTTCAATGTCTACTCTTTCTATTCCTCTTTGTTTCTATAGAACCCCAATCCTAATACCTGCAAAACAAAATAAACAAACACATAGTTAGATCAAATGCAAGTAAGAATTAATATTCCCCATGAAATCCATTAGCAATGCTCAAACTAGGAAATAAAATGAAGAACAAAATGAAGGAGCAATGAAATCCTAATTAAGCAAGAAAAATCTTGATCCCATGGGGGAATTGGTGCCAATTTGATGTGAAAATTGGCCCTTTCCCAACTCCAATGATGCAATTTTGATGAGTGTTGAAGAGTGATCCACTTTATTGAAGATTCAAGTGTGCTCCATGATGAAAAACCTACATAACCTAGCTAAGACTTTGATAAAATGGATGAAAATGCTAATGCTTGAAGATGAAATTGAGCATAATAAGTTTTCTCAAATTGTGGATGATCAAATGAGGAGAGAAACCTCTTATTTATAGAAAGACAAGATGGAGAATTTCCCAAAATGAAGCAATGTGGGAATAACTTTCAACCAATGGAAAGATGCCACTTGTCAAGAGATGAATGGATGAAGGATGTGTACATTTTGATGAATGTGCCCATAAATGCAATTAGATAGAATTTGAAAATGGTGAAATGACATGTAACAGGGAAAAAGGAATGACTTAAATTCCACTTGGTTCAATGCACAAGGACATGTAAGAAGGAATGAATGTCTTGTTGGAAGGACAAAGTCCACTTGGAGGGATTTTCAAATTGAAGGAATATTCTATGAGGATTCCAAGTTGAGAGAAAATAGAGATTTAATAAATGAATTAAATGTATTTTCATGTGCAAGTGGCAAAAGCTAGAGGATGGGACATGGATTAGAATTAAATTAATCAAGGGTTGACTAATTTAATGAGGGATTAGATGATGTGACTAATTGATTTAGATTTATGGGTTGATTTAAATCAAAAGATGAGAAGAATGTGATTTGGAGAATAAGTAAATAAATATTTTTTATTTATTTAATTAAAGGGGATGAATTTTAGATTAAATCAAATAAGATTTTAATTTATTTAATTTAATAGAGTGACTTTAGAGATTTAATTAAATAAAAAGAATTATTTAATTAAATAGGGACTTAGGATTAATTAGATCAGATTGATTGATTTAATTAACAAGAGAGAGAGAGAGAGAGAGAGAGAGAGAGAGACTTAATTGGATAAATGATTTATAATTTAATTAAGAAAGGAAAATTGATGAATTTAATCAAATAAGGGTATTTGATTAAATGGTTAGACTAAGGGAGGCATTAGGATGAAATGGTGTTAGTAAAATCAAGATTAGATGTGTAGTGGTACATTTTCCATGTCTACATTTTTCCCATCTTTGAAGTAAAGTACTTGTTGCGTTGGTTTAAAGAATAAACTATCTCGATCAAAAAGTTAAAAAAAAAATTGATTTCAAAATTTGCCCCACTACTACCCTAGCGAGAGAAAACATGCCGATATACTACCTCCTCGTGAGATCAGATGAAAATTCTGATTTTTGGGTGATCTCATGAAAAAAGAGGGACAAGGTGCTCGATGGGTCCAAAAGGGCTCTAGAAGGTGAAAAAATGAGATAAAACACAAAAAATGGTGCAAAATGACCATCAGTCAAGAAAAAATGGGACTGAGGGTCCAAAACCCTAACAAGATAGCTAAATGGGATAAAATAACCCTAATTTTTAGGCTTAAATAGGCCCTAAAGGGAAACTTCCAATTCATTTTCACATTCATCCTTTAGAGATCTTACAACTTTGAGCTTTGACACCTTCATGAGATGGCGCAATGACAACTTCCCATGCACATTTTTAATAGAGTATAGACACATTAGAGGCTTCCTAGCACTAGACCACTGGTGAGTCAACTTGACCTGAGCTTGTTTTTTTATTTTCTTTCTCATTTAATGCATTAGAAAACTAGGTCTCTAGGAGCAGTTCTATATTGCACTGTTGAAAACTTTAAACAGTGTTGCTCGGCCTCAAACTACGCCACTATCTCGAGTAGTGATGCCACAATGTAGTTTAGAATTTGGGTTTAAATTCCAAACCCAATCGCCTGTGCAAAGTGCACCGCAATGGTCTTCTATGAAATCAGGGTTTACTCTTAAACTGAACTGCCTTCACAATTTGCAACACCGTGGTGAGGTTTGGGAGTTTAAAGCTTCTAGCGGCTTAGTTTGGAGTTCGCAAACTGCACCACCCTCATAGACAACGGTGCTAAGGTTGCTTCAGGATGCCGAGACAAATGAGGATCATGATTTTTTTGATGAATTTTAACATGGTGACTTTCTTGATGCAGGAGGAGGCGAGAGAGATCTATTCACATGAGCATAGGTCTCGAGACCTTTTCAGAATTTTGGATGATCTAATCAAGTGACAATAGGAGCACCTAGGGTAGATCAAACTTTGGTACATTGCCTATGCACTGCCCGTTCAGACACATATGGGGATGCTAATGACACTCGCCGAGAGATGGGAAAACAAGACATCCTCTTTCCACCTCCTGACTAGCGAGGCTATGGTTACACTAGAGGATGTGTGGCGGATTCTGAGATTTCCCATCCATGGTGAGTGAGTGATTTACAATATGGATTCCAGGAGGGAGGCCTGCTATGATGTCATGGGCATTGATGAGATTGTATTCTACAAGGGCTAGATCAAGCTAGAGCATCATAGGCTTGTTGTGTCTTCTTTCTGATTCGTTATAGTAGCCATCATATTAGGTCTTGTCACACTAGATCGGTGGGGCCGATATTTTAGTCCTGAATGGGGGCTTACTTGGGAGTTGATGGTATGATGATAGACATTATTTTCATAGGGGCCAGTTCTTCTAGCCTCACTGTAAAAAGATTTGCGCAATTTTTCCTACCTCGATGGACGAGAACTTGGGGTAGGGGTCACACTTCTGCATGTCTGGGCTTGGGAGCACATTGATGTGCTTCATCCGAGAGTTGTGCCAGTTCCCATGAATCCATATGATCTGGTTGTTTGGTGATATACATGAGGTGTCTCATTCACCAACATAGGACAACACGAGATTTATCATTGGAGGAGAGTTCTCAATGATATGCGAGTGTTTACATGGTGGCCATACCTTGGATGGCCCACATGGTTCGACGATGTTCAACAACTCTTTTATGCCCGACATGACATATTGATGTAGGGCAGAGAGCACACAATGCTCGAGATGTATCTACCAGGAAAGGTCCAGAGATAGTTTGGAGAGGCACATGATAAGCCATATGATCAATACATGGCCATTTTCACACAAACTATGAGCCAGAGCTCCTGGGACTGTTATATACCTGTCCATGAGGTAGTTTAGAGCTTTATGTAGCTAGTGGTCAGGCCATGGCCATATGACCAAGGCCAGGTGCATGCAAGGACCAAGCAAGCATACAAAAATTAGTTTCAGCCACTGCTTAGACTTACAGTTCTAGGGACACCATCTACTCGATGCAGAGCCAGAGGCAGGGGAGCAAGATGGGACAGAGGGGATAGAGAGCAGGATAAGAGAGGTGGTGGGCCACCACCACATCAGCCAGTTCAGGATCAAGCACTCCCAAATTTGTAGGTGCGAGAGAAAAGATAGTATCAAAACCTGGGATGATAGGACAAGGCTTCGACACCACCTATGGATGGGGGCCATGATCAACCACTCGTACAACCACCCCCTTAGCTAGATCCCAGAGACAACTAGATTTTGCAGCTATAGGCCCATGTGTAGGAAATTACAGTCGAGAGAGATCAGCTATGGTTAGAGAGGGACCAGATGGTCCAACAGAGATAGGCTGTAGAGCTACAAGAAGTGGCTAAGATGGGTAGACAGTAGCAGATTTAGAGTATGTCTGCATCTTCCTCTCAAAGCACAGTATCGCTTCGAGCATATAGGGAGGCCATCCAGGAGGCTAACTATTATAGGTTGCAATATTACCAGGCCGAGTCCCAGAATTTTCATAGAGGATAGGCCATAGATCCACATAGGATCACAGGGAGAGAGTAGGTGGTGAGGGCAGCAGCCAAGGCCAGCCTTCAATTTTGACTAGAGATAGGATTCTTTTTGTGCCCCATGGTCTTGTTTTTGATAGCCTGATGGGCCTTTGTACTTATTGACATACACATGTATATTTTGATCCAATTTTGTACCATGACAGTGTACATTTTGATGATATATATGATATGATGATGATTCAATGCGATGGGATGTGCTCTATTTTATTTATGTGTTATGGATGCCTTTACTTGTTATATGCTATGTGATGTGATGTAATGATCCTATGATGTTATGATATTATGTGATGAGATGCTATTTTTTTCAATATCTTTTCTATTTGATATGATGATGCAAAGTGTAATGCTTATGCGGCTAACAAATCTATATTATGCCCCTAGTGGATGAAATGCAATCTTTTTTCTTATCTTTTCTCATGTATGATATGGTGATGTATTTATATGATGCTTACAATGATGCCTATGATATGATGAATGCAAATTATGTTTTATATGATTTATGACTATGATGATGCAAATGAATGCAAATGCATACTTGATGAGATGCTTAGAATAACCAATCTATATTATGTGAATGATGGAAATGCAATGCATGTGATATGATTTAATATTTCTATATGATATGATATGCAGTATGCTAATCATTTATGGATGTAGGATGGATGCACTGATGATGAATTTTGATTAACTGCCATGGTACCATGTTAGCGCAAAAAGAAAGAGATAGAAGAAAACAAGAGATTCCAACAAGACAAAAAATGATGATGAGAGATGATGATGCATACTAAGGAGTTGGGATTTTCAAAGGGCCAGTTACCTTATGTTTGATTACACACGTAGGCATGATGCATCAAGGTATTGAGAACCAGGATAGCGTTGCACCTAGTGTGATGAACTTTGACTTGATAATCAGATAGGAGTACTCCTATTCACACTTGGCATACAAAACCTTATTCAGAGTGTAGTTCAAATATTTCAGACATCCCAAACCAAAACATAGAAAATAAATCCTTCCTATGTGGTCAACAAGACTCCTAAAACACCTTCCCTACAGACCAAGCAAAGCATGCATGACCAAGTTATATGACAAGAATATCCAACAAGCACAACAGATTAAAAGATCATGATTGTTTCCCCATTCCCATCTCTCTAAATCCCTTCATTTGGGATATCATCAAGAGGTCATTGAAATGAGCGCAAAAGGATAAGTCAAAAAACAAAGATAAAGTAAACAAATAAGCTAATGTTCTTCAATACTGCTAGCCAAGACTAAACTATGATGATGCTTGATGTTGATGTCCATTGTAGGAAGGATGCATCCTAGGACATGATGATATCAGATGATTTGATATGGGACTGATTGGATAATAGGCTATTGATGCAAAGAGTTGAACAAATTGCTTACGTAATGATCTAGACTTGAGACATTAACGTTTGAGTTTTGACTTTTGATCTGCTAGACTTGTTTATAACTGTTTCACAAAAGGCTGAGGATGATGATTGTTTATTATGAGTGATGTTTATTGTGGGTGAAAGAAAGATGAGACAGATGGATTTTTTCAAATATTTGGATGTTTTTGGAGTTATCTATATTGTTTTGAGGCTGCTTTTTGGTATTTTCAAGATTTTTCAAATGTTAAATGATTTTTTGAATTTTCAAAATTTTGGGGGTTTTTTGAGATTTTGACCAAGAGACTAACCTAAAGACTTATCCTAGGGGCCTTGAGGGCTCATCAACAGATTAGCCTTTCCTATCTTATACATGCAGAGACCACATAGTCCAACTGACACAAACTTGATTATTTGATGAGATATGAACAAATGGATTGTTAATTTATTATGACAGACTCCTAAAGGACTGACCTAAGTGTCTCGGGGGATGATCAAAGATCAACCTTGCCTATCTTCAAGGCTCAAAGACTCGTAGTTCAACTTAGAGATGACTCTATTTTTGACTTTTTGATCGAATTTTGACTTGTTTTGGATTTTGATATGTTTTGAATGTTTTTGGATTTTGTGATTTTCTGATGTTTTTGGATTTTTTGAATTTTTTGACTTGTTTTTGGATTTTTTGATTTAGGGACTTCAAGAATATACACGAATTTGATATGATGAGAACATGCCCCTAGTGTGATGCAATAGAATACTCTGATAAAGGCGAGACAAATTGACCTTGAGGATGGGCCGAGTAGTACTAGGAGGGATCATGACACGAACACAAAACCAAGCTATGATGCAGATGTCAAATGAATGATGGGTGGTGATATGGAATGTGATGGATGATGTAAGTGTAATGGATGGATGATGTAGAACAAGCTGCGAATATCTTGGTGGATGGAAAGTGCTTATTTACACAAGGTGCTTGTTTTCCAAGTTTTCACCAAGGTGCTTGCCCAAAGTGCCACCGAAGTGGTTTTCACAAGAGAACTATTTTTCTCTTTACTATTTTTGATTCATTTTCTAATTTTTTTGATCTTTTGCTTCTTTTTTTTTGTTATCACCAAGACAATTGTTTTCCAAGTTTTCATCAGGGTAACCATTTTTTTAGGACATTTTCTATTTTTTTGATTTTTCAGTTCTATACCTTGAAGGATTTAGGCATAAAATTTTTTGAGGTGGGAGTTGTTCATGGGCTCCTATAGAGGTTCCCCTTCAGGTGTTGATAACTAATTTTCCCCTAACTTATAGCTCGCTATGATGAAAAATGGTCCCAACCAGTTGGGTTCAAACTTTCCTTTGCCATTTGGATTTGGGATGTTCTTTTGATTCTCCTTCAGCACAAGTTCTCCTACGTGGAATGTATGACTCTTGATCTTCTTTTTATAGCCCCACTTGAGTTGGTTCTGATAGATTTGCAAATGATTTAAGGCATCCATATGTCATTCATCCAACAACTCCAACTCATTCAGTCCTGATACTTAGTATTCTTCATCTATGATGAGATTTTGTAGTGATATTATCAATGACGAGAGCTCGATCTCAATGGGCAATATGGCTTCTGATCTATAGACTAGGGAAAATAGGGTGGCGCCTGTTGGTGTGTGGATGTTGTGGGATTTAGCTAAAAATGTCAGTCATGACTTTTGTCATTGACTGTCTTTTTGAGGATTTTCAAAATGGTTTTATTGGTGGCTTTTGCTTGGCTATTGCCTTAGGGATAGTATGGAGTGGAAAAGCAATGTTGGATTTTGAAATTTTCGCAAAGGTAATGAACATCCTGATTCTTGAAAGGTTTCCCATTATCTGAGATAATAGCTTGGGGAACACCGTATCGGCATATTAAGTAGTTCAGGATGAACTTTGATATCTTCTTTCCAGTTATGTATGTCATTGGTATGGCTTCCACCCATGTGGTGAAGTATTCATTGGTGGTAATGATAAACTTGTGGCCACTGGATGAGGTGGGAGTGATTTTTCCAACGAGATCGGGCCCCCACTATGAAAAATTCCATGGTGTGATAATCGAATGGAGCTCTTGAGCTAGAGCATGGATGAGGTCCCCATGCTGCTAACATTGTAGGCACCTTCTGACGTAGTCATGTGCTTCTCTTTCCATAGTAGGCCAATAGTACCCTGTCCTTAGCAATTTATTGGCCAAGGTCATTCTACTCGAGTGTGAACCAAAAATACCATTATGTACCTCAGTTAAGGCGGTCAATACCTCCTCAATGTTTAAGCAGTGTAATAGGGTTCCTTCTATGCTCCTACGGTAAAGGGTATTTCCTAGGATGACAAACCAGGATGCTTTCTTGACAAAGGTTTTCTTAAGGTTTGCGGTTATGTCAGTTGGCAGAACTCCTATTCTTAGATAAGTGTATATGTTGTGGTATCAAGGATCACCAGGACCAATGATTTCACACACAAATTCTAACTATGGTACCTTGAATGTAGGCACAAGAAGCTACTCTACCAAGAAATCATGCTTTGGGACATTGCGAGGGATATTCAATAAGGATCCAATTGTTGCTATGGCATTTGTTACTCTATTGTTTGCCCTAGGTATCTGCTCAAATGTGATATCAATGAATGATTCCTTAAGACTTTCCACTAATTTCTTGTATAGAGTTAGCTTGTCGTCCTTATTCTGGTATTCATCATTCACTTGATTTATTATTAGCTATGAATCCCCATATACCTTGAGAACCATGATATGCCACTGCACTACTATTCTGAGTCCTATGGTTAGAGCCTCATATTTTTCTATATTGTTTGTACAGGGAAATGCCAACTTATAGGACCTTGGTATACGGTCTCCCTGTGGAGTGATGAAAAAGACCCTAGCTCCTGATCCATGTTGTGTGTAGGAGCCATCAAAGTAGAGTTTCTAGTGGTCGACTATGCTGAGATTGAAGATGGATTCATCTAGAAATTATAATATGAGTGGATTCCTTGAATACATGGGTGCTTCTGCAAGCTGATCTATGATCACCCGGCCTTTGATTGCTTTTCGTTCCACGTACTTGATATCGTATTCAGATAGAATTGTGACCCACTTGGCCATCCTTCTAGTGAGCATTTATTTTGACAATAGGTACTTGAAGGGGTCAATTTTGGTGATGAGTTTGATTTTGTGTGCCAACATGTAGTGTCTGAATTTTTGTGAAGAAAACACTACTGCTAAACTAGATTTTTAAATGAATGAGTAGTTTAACTCATGTTCGACCATTGTGTGGATGATGTAATAGATGGCCCTCTCTGTCCCATTTTCATCGTATTGAGCTAGAAGAGCATTGAAGACTACTATTGTTGTTGATATGTAGAGGATGAGAGTCTTTTTTGGGATTGGTGGCATGAGGACCAGAGGTGTGAGCAGATATTCTTTGATTTTTTTGAAGGCTTGGTTGCATTTCTCATCCCATTTATACGCTACTCCCTTGTGGAGTAGGTGAGAATAAGGGATTTGCTTGTCTGTGAGTTGTGCTATGAATCTATGGATGGATTGAAGCTTGCCTTGGAGGCCTCTCAACTGTTTCAATGTTTTGGGTGCCTCCATTTCAAGGATTTCTTTTACCTTGGTAGGATCTATTTCAATACCCCTCATTGACACTATGTATCCCAACAACTTTCATGATTGTATGCTGAAGACACACTTCTTTGGATTTAAACATACCTTGTATTCCTCCAGCCTATCAAAAATAGCACTCAAGGTTGCTATGTGATCTCTCCTCTTTCTGGATTTTGTTAGTATGTCATCAACGTAATCCATGACGATTTTATGGATCATGTGATGGAAGATTAACATCATGGCCCTTTGATAGGTGGCCCCAACATTCTTTAAGCCAAATGGCATCATGTTCTAGCAGTATGTCCCCCATGGACAAGTGAAGGTTGTTTTATGTTGATCTTCTTTGGAAATCATTATTTGGTTGTACCCAGAGAAACCATCCATCAGAGAAAGTATTTCATGTCCCACTATCATGTCTACAATCATATCAATGTTAGGGAGTGGGAAGTCATCTTTTGGACATGCCTTGCTTAGGTCTCTGAAGCCTGTGCATAGACAGATGCCCCCATCTAGTTCTAATTTAATAGGTACCAGATTTGACACCAACTCCAGATAGTCAATTGGTCATATGAACCTTGCATCAAGTAGCTTCTTCAATTCCATTTTGACTAACAAGGCTATTTGGGGATGCATTTTTCTGAGTTTCTGCCTGACAAGTTTTGCTTTAGGATAGATTGCCAGATGGTGGACCACAATATTTGGATCAAGCCCATGCATGTCAGCATAGCTCTAAGAAAACTTGACTTTTCTCTCTCTTAGGAAAGCAACTAGGAGTTCCTTTTCTTCTATCATTAGTGATTCAACATAGAGTGTGATGTGTGGGGTTTCCTCTATGCCTAAGTTGACTGGGTTGCATGTTTTTGGCTAGAACTGTTGATTTTTCTTAATGCAGAGCTCTGAGTGGAAGATTGAATCCCCCATCCTCGAGTGCATTAGAGAGGTTTTCACCATCAAATGTGTCCTTTATTTTTACTATTTTTCAAGTCAGAGAGTCCCATAGTGTGGTTTTCACTCAAGGTTCTAGAGATTATTCTCAGTTATTCATTTTTGTGAATGAGGGATTCAATCGTTTCCCCATAGTATGCATGCATGTCCAGCTCAATGATAAATCCTTCTTTGTGATCCCCACATGGAATATTATCTTGCAGTCCCATGAATTCTAAGAGCGCCTCATTTTTTTTGAATGTGTCAAGAATTGGCAGTCCTCGTTGGTCATGATCAATGAGTTGGGGGTAGACTAGCTTTATCTCATGGGATTAGTTTTTAGACTCATAGGATAGGGTGTTGATAGTAAAAAGGTTAGAGTTGTCAAATAGTGCGGGTATACCTCTCTTAGGTTTGTTATCCTGGCTATTACACACCTCAATGATGTCAAAGGTGAAATTGTCTAAAGGCAGACCTATGGATACTAGTAATTGCAGGGCGATTGTTGTTTGCTGAGGATTTTTTACTTTCTTAACTTTGGGATTTCGTCCACGTATGGTTATACTTGGAGGGGTACATCCAAGGCCAAAATTTATTATTCATGTCTCAGGAATGATAGGTATTAAGCCCATTGTCATTTTTTTGAAGCTTTTTGTTTCTTTCATAGCCCATGGTGAGCATCATTTGCAAGCATTTACTACTGTCATCCATAGGTAGATTTGCTAATGGGTATTGTCTTGGTACAGGAGATGGGATGGGTCCTCTTCTATTATTTCTCAACATCTCCCCAACTTCTGAAGTTGGAAGATCCTGTAGTGAATGTATGGGATGAAGAGGTGTCATTTGATTGTGGTCATCTTCATGACTTGGGAGATTGTGGTAACTTTCCTACCACAAAACCATTCTTTGGAATTGTATAGTGCCCACACCCATTGTCTTGAATTGTGACCTTGGTGGGTATGGTGGGTTTCTTTGTCACAAAAGTGGAGGCAAGAGTAGCTGGGTCAATATACGGAGTTGATGGGATCTCATCATTTTTCGGTACATGGGAGATTTTGTAATATTTTTCCTTTAGGATCTTGTAGTCAGAAAATGGTTTGGGATCCCCATGGATGGTGACCTCTTGGCCTTCATATGTGAATTTGAAACATTGGTAGAAGGTTGATGCCACTACTTGCATTGCATGGATCCACAGATGCCCTAGGAGAATGTTATAAGGAAGATCAAGGTTAAGGACTTAACAGGTGGTTTCCATAATTGTTGGCCCTACTTGAATAGGGAGTTGAATAGTTCCTTGAGACACTCTTTCTTGATCGTCGTACATGCTGATTGTGATGCCTTTGCCATTTTCAATGGAATTTTCTGAGATTTTAAAATTCTTTATGAGCTTAAGGGAACAAATATTCAAACTAGCACCCCCATCCACCAAGACTTTCTTGACTTTGTTCTTATGCACTAGGAATTATAGATGGAGTGCATGGTTGTGAGATGGTTGAGCAGGAAAATATTGGTCAGAGAATGTAAGAAGGTTTGGGGTAATGATGTTTCTAACCATAGCTTGGAATTGTTCAACATCAAGATCTACGAAGATGGTGGATGAAACCAATGCTTCTTCAAGGATCTTCCTGTGGTGTATAAAATTTTCAGCAACTCCATGATGGGGATTTGTGTTGGGGTTCTTTGCAATTGGTCAAGGAAATTATAGCCACTGGGAAAAGATCTTGGGTTGGAATGGGGTGCTTTGTTTGGCTGAGATGACCCTACAATGGTAATTTTTCCACCTCTTGTGGTGACTCAATAATCAGCGTGGGCTCCTTTGATGGTGATAGTAGCACAATATTCATCCAGGGATGTGATGACATGGTCCTATACATGATTCACACTTTTTAAGGAATTCTTCCCCTTATCATTGTTGTTGTTCCCTTTGTTGTGATTAGGCATCAAATTCATGTAGATCTTGAGGTTTTTATTTCCTGCTGGTTGTTCCACATTTATTAATTTTTCATCAATAAGGTCTTGAATCAGGTTTTTTTAGCATCATACAACTGGTAGTTGTGTGTCCCTTGATGTTATAGAAATCACAAAGGTGATTTTCATTATTCCACAACAGTTTTACGAAGGGTTCTTGATAATTTTCATAAGTGGGGATTGTGATGAGTTTTTCCACCACTAGTCTCTTCATGATGGATTCAGCTAATTCTCCAAGGGTTGTGTATTTCCGCTTGGGGGATTTTTGTTTCGCTAGGGTGATCCCCTTTGATCGTTTACATTATTGATCATTTGATTGTTTGGTTGTTGTGTCACTGTGTTAGCTTGATGACTGTTTTAATTGTGGTTTTGGGGTTGTTGTTGGGGTATGGGTTTGTTTTTCCAAGGAGCACTGATGACAACTTTGTCATGGAAAACACCATCATTGGTAATGTTTCTGTTCTTCACCCATGTGTGAGGTTTGTCATTATAACTGGTGAATGGCGATTGTTTTATTGTTTAGGATATGTGAGTGACCCTCCCTATGCGATAAGGGCTCATTCAATGTTGAGCGCCTTGGAGATCAATTGGTCATATGTGGTGATACCTTGCACTTTGAAATGGAATGCCAAGGATCCTTTGAGATTTGAAATGATAGTGCAAACTTGTTGTTCTTCAAGCATAGCCCATTTTCTCCGATTGGCCTTGGATCACCATCATTGTAGGAAGGAAGCAAATAATTCATTCTCACCTTGTTTTAGAGCTGATAGTTCCTCTAGACTGACATCCATATTGATATTTAATGTGTAATTTTTGATGAATGCATCTACTATCTCTTGGAAGTTTTTAGTGCCAGGAGGAAGGTGAGAGAACCACTCCATGGCTTGGCTAGCCAAACTTCTAGGAAATAGCCACATCAGATATGTATCATCATATGTGACTTCCATGCAATGAACTTGGAATTCCCTGATGTGATCTTTAGGGTTTCCCGTCCCACGGTATTTATCAAATTTTGGGATCTCAAATCCCTTAGGGAACAGTTTCATTGCAAGACTCTTGTCAAATGGATAGGGACACAATTTTTTGGGTGTTTTAGTGGTTTTCCTTGACTAAAGATCAAGCACTTGTTGTGAGAGCAACCTGATTTGTGTTGTGACATCACTTTGTGGATCAAGGGGTGGAGTGAAAGTGTTTTGTGATGGTTCAATTATTGGTAGGATGGGTGGGTTGGTTGGTGCTTGCACATTTTGTTGCACCAAATACGCTTGCAATTGTTGTTGTACCAACAATGCCTATTGTTGGTCCTGTTGTTGTTGTGCTAATAGTGCCTATTGTTGAGGGGTATGTGCAGGATCATCATGGAAAAAATAGGCCCTTAAGTGGCAAAAAATTAAGAAAAATCAAAGTTAGGCAACTTGATGTAAAAATTTGAATAAGTTATCTATATTATTTAAAAAATAATGTAAGAGTAGAATCTGTAGCAAATTGAATGTAGTTTCTAAACTACTAGGTTTATTTTTTTTTAAAAAAAATTTTGATGAAAATTTGAAATTTCAATGTACTAGTACTTAAATTTCAGGGAAAAATTAGAAGTAGGTGTCTGTCTAACCACCCTAACCACAATAAAATGATAATATTTTTTCCTAAGATTTTAGATATAAGTAGAGAACTCATATCTCGATGTGATACCTATTTTTTTGTAATTTTTTCCCATGTAAATAATTAATTATGAATTTTTTATTACAACTTTTTAAAAATATAAAAACTTGTATGTCTGACCACCTTATCTTGGTCAAAACTTCATGAAATTTCTTTGTTTTTAATCCTATAGTATGTGAAGCATAGAATGTGACACACATTTCAGATTCAAAAAATGTGATACTGTTTGAAAGCTATAGATGTTTTTCAATCAGCCTATCAATCAGGACTTTAGTCGTAATTCAAATAGAAAATGAATAATAATTATTTATTAAATTCAAAGTAAAGCATAATTTATATTGGTGGAACTCTGAGAATATCCTTTAAAAACATGTTTCATTTAATCAATTTTGGGTAAAAAAAAGTCATTAGCCACATACCCTACACATACCCATCATATCGCCACTTTTTGGCCCATCATGATCCTGCACATACCCTGAGCTTCTTGTTGTTGTTGTGCTAACAACACTTGTTGTTGTGTTGCTAATCTGGTTGCTTCTTACCGTTCTTGGTATTGCTTCAATGCTTATTGGTATGCTTGCTATTGGGCTGGTTATTGTTGTACAAGATATTGTGCTTGTGCATGTGCTTGCGCTTGCACTTGTGCTTGTGCTTGT
>VDFB02132423.1:0-17244 GCA_007258455.2 Sequoia sempervirens
ATAATTTTTTAAAATTTAAATAGAAAAAATAATAGATATTATATTCATTCAATCTAATCAAAAGGATGCAACTTGCGCAGTCAATGTCATCCTATTCAGAATATGAATAATTTAAGCGACTTGACTTGACTAAACAAACGATCAGAGGGCATCTTATTGTCCTTTCTTTGCCATCTATTCCATGCATTGGAACATCACCTTACATGGCTACCGATGCTCACAATGTAAAAGTTACACATTTCTTGTATTTTTAACAAGATGAACAAAACTTAATTTAAGAGCAACACCAATAGGGAAATGTGGTATTGTTAACAATAATTTACTTTTAAAATTTATTATAAGCACATGATAACTATATGTTTGATTTCTAAATTATAAACCATTCATCGAGCTTACTCATTCAACTCAAGTTTGAAGTAATTCCTAGATAATTTTGAGTAATGAAGTGTGAAATGATTGATTTAAGAAAGATTAATTATTATAAAACTTGCCAAATTCTTATTGACATGATAGAAAAACACTTGGATCAATATAATTTGTTATCATCACTACACTAAACTCTATTATTTTGATGTGGATTGGTCCAAACCAAACAACTAAAAATCATCCTTTAGTAGTCACATGTTGGGTGTAGAAACATCTCATGCACAACATGAAGGGATCCAACTAAGATGAGTATTAAATACTCTTACAAAATATGAGAGGCTACAACTAAGATGAGTAGACAAAGCTCAAATTTATTTACTAGTGAATTAGAAATCACTTATCAACTACATTAAAATGGAAAGGTTCTAAGGTCTATAAATCCTTTCGAGACGAATGCGATATGATGAAATATGTGAGAGAGTAGTCGTATTGTATCCCACCCTTAATTTTCCATGTCTATAGATGAAACATATCCTTCTACTTATGATATGTGAACATGGTTTGGTTAGGATAGGTGGGGAATACCTATTAATAGCACATTAAATCCTTTGAAAGATACTAACATATTACAATTAAAGGGAAATTGTAGATTTCATTTAGCATTATGGTGAGGATTTGTAACTAATTGATATTTCTCTATACACTCTCAAAATCATTAATATATCTAGGAATATGATTCATTATTTCAAGTTTATATAAGGTTAAAATTTCTCGTAATTACATGTTGTCAAATGCATGTTCATGGAAAGCTCCTACATTCCCAACAAGTTATAATTTTTTTTGGCTCATTACATTATGCTAGTAGCTTAATTATAAATCAACCTAGGAACCATACATCTCTTGAAAGTTTTACTAGGATATAAATTTCTCTTTTATTTGGTGTCATTAGTCAAAGGGAGTCCACATAATCATTGGTAGACCATTCCTCTTAACTTATGAAATTATTAACTCCCTATATATTATAAGATTAGTAAGGTGACATGTTGGTCCTACACCTTCCTAAGAATGTGTAAAAATATATAATATTTTGGGATTTTCTAACCATTGGATATCATGTGCATCATGTACTTCCTAAGAACCACAATCCCCTATGTCATTAGAGGCTAATGAGCTCTTCGGTTGGATGTTATGCTAGACCTTTTAAAATCTTTAAGAGATGTTACAACAAGTTTGACTAAGTAGTCACGCCATTGGTTAGGAAGAATGTTCATTCATCATGGATCAATGCCAATGAAACTTGATAGCCTCTAGCTTAAAGAAAATAATCATCTTAGAGAATTATATTAACCTTGAGCCTACACGACTTCAAACCTTGATCTAGGCTTACCATTACCATAAATTAGGAGTTCATAATGGTTTTAAATTAAGAGATCATATCACTTACAACATATGAAAATTGACATAAAAAATATAATAGTACCTCATATAAAAACATCAAGAACTCATTTAAATTGGCTTCCCAATTTACATTTCCTACATATTTAGACTTAGGGCTATAATATAGATTTCATATAACCATTTGAAAAGTATGACATAGAATTATCATCTTTAACTTTTTTAAATCTAGTAATATTTAACTTAATCTACAAATGCTTTAGGGGCTCATGGATTCAAAAAATTTCTTTGCTAATAATTCTAATAGGAATATAAATTTATATTGAGAAAATGAGCAACACAAAATTTCTATCTTGAGATATAGCTCTCTCTTGCTAATTCCCCATCTAATGCCAATGTTATTAAATCATACACCCCATGTGATATGTTATTTAAAAAGTCCTTAGTTACTATAATATCATCTAATTATGACACATAATTTACATACATATAAGAATTCAAGCTAGGAGAATAAACCTTTATGAAGAAAATTAGATATTCTCCTACCTAGATAAATTCAAATTAATCCAAAGATTTTAATTGGAGAACTTTAAATATGACCATTTTAATTTTATATAGGAATTAGAGTCAATTTTAATAAAAATAATAATATTAGATAGTAAATAATCCATTATAATTGAAAACACATGCTAGCCTAGTATAAGAAACAAATAGGTAAAGATTAATGCAAGGAAATCAAGAACTAAATTACCTAATTAAATCATTGATGATTATAACTCAACCCAAATTAGAGTTGCTAGAAGAAAATTATTTGTCCATCCAAGGCCCATCTCTATATCCTCCCACCCCCCTGGTGTGGTTTGCAGGGGCTACCCTTGACACCTATGATGGAGCCTCAGGCCAGCGTGGAAGTCAGTGGGGGAAAGCAAATAAAATATTTTGGTACTTGCCTCTAGTTGTTTGGTTTAGCTATGGCCCGATATTTTTGGCATACCTGGAGGGACAACCATAGCCTAGGGCCTCACGTTCATCTTGTGGAGGGGTGCTACCAAGCGAAATTTTTATGGGTATATTAAAATATGAATTTGATTACCTTCAAATTGCATAATTATATAAGAATATAAATAGTATTAGTGTATTTTCTAGGATTGGAACTTTCAATAACATTGTCTTGAATATTTTTTTAGTAAATTGAACTCACCTAGCATTAGTTATTGCAACACATTGAGCTCTAATGGATAGAATAATGCATGGGAATCTTATTTAATGGAGGATATTACACATCCAAATTTCCTTCAAGGTCACATGAAAATATATATTTGATAAAAGATTTTTATTTAGCCCTTAAATCATATAATTACATTATTTCATCTCTAAGGGAAGGGTGAATTTTTTAATTTTATTGATTTTTCTCGTTAACTTTTTACAAAGATGGAAAAAAATTGAGTTATAATCCACCTATTTCAACCATTTTAATCTTTATTTTTCACCCAATAAATTTCCTCCATTCTCAATATGGATTTCATCTCATTTATAGTTGTTAATTACTTATTTCTCAATGCTTATTTTATCCTAGATTATCTAATCTCTTCCTCAATCATACAATTATTAGCATCAACCTCCACATTTTTCAATAAAATCATTTCCAAAATCCTTGTTGTTCCATAAATTTACCTCCTATTTAACCACTACTAATTTCCTTTATAAATGAACCCTTTGCATCCTTTGGTTTCCTAGTGTCACAACCACTTGAGAAAGTACTCAAATGACATAAATCCATCTTAAAGGGGCTTCCTCTAGGACTATGGCTATTCTCTACCTTGAGGATAATAGGTGATTGGTTTGATCCATTGCAATATGTAACCTTTCAATATTGTTTAATTTACTCTAAATCCTATTCTAAATTAATCATGAAGTGGTCTAGATTACACTTAGTACACTTTGAGCCCACCAACCTATTTCTCCAAGTAAAAAACCCTTCTTGAAGTTTCACATCCCATAAAAATAAATTAGAATATATTTCTCTAAAGGAAATCAATCCTATAGTGAACATTAGGATGTTACATTCCTTCTCCAATTCTAGGGCGATATTGAGATCACCCCTATAATCCAATTATCTTTCCCAATTTTTTTTTCTAAAATTTGTTAACTTGTCACATAATATATCTCTCAATATTTCATTACTAAGGCCAATAAATGTTTAAATAGATCAACGTGATCTAAATTCAAATAATCAAAATTTAAACATTTAGTAAAATATAGGACTCCTAGAGTGACAATCCTATAAATCTTCTATTATTCAAAAAAGATTCAAGCCTCCTACTATCCTCTTTGAACTTACTATCACCCCTTTCATAACCATTGATGTTTTTTTCATCATGCTTATCAATTCTTTGTTTCCTATGATAAAATAATCTATAAATTTTGTAGATTTATATGTCTTTGAACCAAACTACATTTTTTGAGGGAATTATGCCTCTAAATGTTGTATGATAGAATCTTTTTACTTTCTTGGAGGGGGATTTTCTTTCCTCCATCATGGAAATATTTAGTTATTGGAGCGTAAGATCCTTTCTCCATGTCCTTCATTGTTACAACCTTCATCTTAGTTGTACTTTATTTCTTCCCTCTTGTCCTACCCATCCCCAAGTTTTCCATCATCACTCCCAATATTTCCAACTAGGATATTGTACATTGTCTTTAACTCTTTCTATATATGACACCAACATTTTAATCCTAGTTTCTCCCCATAAGTATCTCTAAAAATTCCTTCTTGCTATCTCCTCTTTCATGAACACTATCAACTATCTCCTTCATCTTGGTTTGAATCGATAGTTCACACCTCTTCTAGATTCTCTCCCCCAATTCTATTTCCTTTCTTGAGTTTAAAACCTCCTCTTTCCCCTTCATAATCTTTGTCCTCCCTTCAATCTTCTAGTCCTTCCCTTTCTTTTGTCAAAGTCTTGCTAGGATTCATATTTGAATCCTTTTTGCTTGGTACTTCATGCCAATACTTTAACACTCAATTTTTCCCATTCCCTTTAAACTTTATTCTCTCACTACAATTATGTGCAAAATGTCCCTCTTTATTGTTTGAAGCATGTAGTAAGAAAAAAAATAGAATCCAATTCTTGGATCCAAAATCCAATCAAAAGATTGATCTCTACTAAATAGGGAATATGTTTACTTAGCTCCACTAACACATATATTTTGGTGTATACTACAATTTCTTCTTTTATGTGGATCTTGAGCTATATGCATACTCAATCGATGACATACCAAAATACTTAAAGATGTCTTTCATCAACAATTCATTTAGGAGTTTGTACATCCTAATCTGTGGAAACACCTCTGTAGCTAGTTATTTACCTAAGTGAAAACTCAAAAACCATGCACACATATACAATCTTGAGTTTCCCATAAACTGCAACCCTCTTTTCAACACTGTCTCTGTCTTTGTTCATTTGAAATCTATTCTATAAAAAACCAAGGGCTAAAAAGTGAATGCTACGTCATTAGAGATCCATCTAAAATAATCTCATCCAAACTTTTATCTCTTCACATGTCGGCCATATCTTAATAAATTTGGCAATGATCATCATTTTCTTTATTACTTCCATCCTTCGGTTTAAAAAATGATTAAGAGATTTCTACACTTAGAATTACAACTCATAACATTTGAGTCTCTGATAAATTTCTTGTCTTTGTTTTGAAACATGACCACCCAGTCACAAGTGGAAACATGTAGCATAATTACATGCCAAAAATTCATCTTGGTGCCAGATTATATTTCTCTAGAGTCTGAAGCAAAAATGTTGGCTATCAATGTAGAGGGGTACGTAATTATTTGTATCTTGAATCCTAGATCTATATAAATATCTTACTGATTGTCATTCTGTAGTTTCTAGAAGTTGGGTTGGTATTAACAGAAAATGGAGAAAGATATTCTTCCTCCTTGATCATTGAGGGAAAAAGAAAAATATGACACCAATGTCATCCACCCAAACCCATTGTATTGCATGCTACTGATAGATGTAAACGTCACTGTTATTCAAACGATATCGTTGCCTTTCAAATGCTTCAATCCTTTTATCTTTAGATGTCAGGATTTAAGTACAATAAATAACAAATGCATGAAATGATATCTTCATGGGACTCATTTAAGTCCTTTTTCACTTAAAGATTAAATAGAAAGATCCTAATGACGGAAATATTCTTATATAAATTTGGTTTTAGTGGGATTGAATGACACATTTTCTTCATTATAAAGGAGAGCAACAAGAGAAAATTTCCAAAATTGAAAGCTGTAATTTGGTGCATTTTAGTTTTATTTTTATTTTTCAAACAATGTATTTTCCATGTATATAATGTTGTAGCATTGACTATAAATTATTAGTGTATAGGCGATACTTATCATTATCATTGTAATGGGGAGCAATATAAGATGAATAACATTAATATTTTTTCTTTTAAAAAACTAGTATCAACTTATCAATTATTGATAACCTCTTTCACTATAAATATCTATGAGGGGAGTGAAGTCTTTGTATCATTCCTTTTATCATAAATGTTCTCTTTCTTCATTCCCATAATCATTTGATTCATCATTGTAGTCTTATATCTCTCCACCTTGCCCACCTCCCAGTGTCTATTAAAGATCAAGCTCCCTCTTGATCATTGTTGGTAAATGAAATAACCATGATTAATATGTGTCTATTAAAGAAATTGCAAGAAAATAAATATAGAACTTAAAGAACGATAATAAAAATAAGTAAAATAGAAAGGGAACTAGGATGAAAATTAAAAAAACAAACTAAAATCAAAATAGACACAAACCAAAGGTGTAAACAATAAAAACTAAAATAAATGGACACAAAAGAACATACACCCACACTAACTATGTACAAGAATATCCTTGAGACCTTTAGAAACTGAAGTAGCCTTTAAGATACTACCCATTAACTAGTAATTGGACTGACTATCTAGTTAAATAACTAATCCTAAAGGTGTTATCTCCTTAGATCTTAGAAATATGGTAAGGACCTAACAAAAATATTTTAAATTTAGGATAGTATTCATTCTTTTCTCATTTTATCTAACAAAAGGAGAAGGTCAAGTATCCTAAAATCCTTTCCTTTAGGTTTTTTGTCAATTGACCCCTTCACTACCACACTTGATGTTTAGCTACATGCTCCATGGTAGCATTTATGTAAGCTTCTAGGTTTAGAAAATTCATTAGTCTAAGCTCAAACTTATTATCTATTTCTACATATTATTTTGTGAATAACAAGATTAAAATTCTGAATTTGATAAGGAACACAAGATTAAGGCCATAATTTAGCTAATAAAGGGGATATCCCTAATGAAGTATTAACCTTAGCTGTAATAGTCCACAAGGAATATTTCAAGTAGGTGTGCTAGTGTCTAGGATTCCTTTTGAATAGTTTCTTAATATAACATAGAAAAGATTCTTATTTGTGGCCTTACCAACACTATTCCCTTATGGATAATAATTAGACTTGAAAATTATTAAATTATCTTATACTTGAGAGTTTATTTTAATAAATTATCTAAAGAAAAGGAAATATTGATATCACATGATAGAGTAAAAGGAATTTCGAAACTTTCCATTATATGATCTTTCAAATATTAGATGACTACCTCAATATTGTAGTTGTTATAGGCTATCAATTTTGTCCATCTTGTTCAAGGGTATCTTGCTATCAAATTAAATTTATATCATTTAGAAAAGTTGATTTTAATCATGCTAATGAAATCCAAACCCAAATGGGAAAACATACCTCATAAATAGGATGTAAGGCCATGATATGGTTTTTTTCCCTATTTGTAGTAGTTTGGAAAACATGATATTTATTCACATATTCATAATATTCCTTGAATACGTAAGACCAAAAATATATTTCTCTAATTTTTTTTTTGAGATTTTACATCACCAAAATCATATCATGTTCCATACTTATCATGAAACAAAAAATATTAAAGTGTGGTTGACTTATTTAATCATCTGAAGTTAATTTCTTCATAATTTTTCTTGTAGAGAAAACCAAATTTGATGATGTACATATTGTTGTTTATTCTTAGTGCTCTCCTTTGTGATTTATTTAATCCCTCTAGACACCCATTTTGAACTAAATAATAAATGATATCTTTGTATCAATCATCATCTATAATGGTGTCACTATAAATTGTTGGTAGACAGGATATGTATCTCTTTCAACCAAGGATTTACAAAGGCCTTAACCTCTAACCAACATCATAGGTTGAATTTCTAAATCAAATCCTTGTAATTATTTCATTTAATTCCATCTCCTTTTCTCCAACCCATATTTCATTAACATATACTTGATCGTTTGATTAGGAAAAATGGAAAAAAAATTACATCTCAAAATATAATGTGAAATTCTTAATAGCCTTTACATATGCATGTGGTTTCTCTCCAAATTAGGGTATGTTACTTTTTCATTCTTGAAAGAACTAATGAAGGCAATAGACCTTTAATCTCCATTTTCATTCTTTTATGTTAGCATAGGAGTACCTGAATGTTGAGAAGAGAAAGAGTAAATTTACAAGGGTTCTTTCTAATAAGGTCTAATCAAAATATGAATATTAGGAATTTACTCTTTTATATGAGAAAAGGCCTACTTTCTTTCAATAATACATCCAATATTAACATCCTTTTTGAGCATGTTATTCAAATAATGAATAATCTCAATTAAACCATTGATTAATTTCAAATAAAATTAATATTACCAAAAGGTATTCTAGTTCCTTCTTACTCCTGAGCAATGATAACTTCAAGACTACTTGAATTCTATCTATGTTAATGAGGATCCTTTTCTTAGAGATCACATGGCCTATTAAATTTTCTCTTGTCACTCAAAAAGTGCATTTCTTATGGTTCAAGGAAATAACTAATTATTTACACCTTTTGATGATTTTTCTTAAAACAAATATGTTGACCCTAGATCTAATCTTAGAAAAGATAGTTAATTCATCTATATAGACAATAATATATATACTAGCCAAATCTTTGTAATCAATTTCCATGACCCTCTAAAATGTATCTCTATTATTGATAAGATGAAAGGGCATCCTTCTATATTTAAATGTACCACATTTGGTAGTAAGACTAGTCTTCAAATTATCTTCATGTTTCACCATCACTTGGTTATACCTAGGATAGCCATTGAAAAAAGTGTCATGACTCCTCTCCTCCAATGACACATTTTGCTAAACTTTAATATTAAAGGAAAATGCATGAACTTTTTTTATTCATGAAAGGTATTATCTCCACATTTCCTAAAAGTCTGCCAGTTGGATCTAGCCATTTATTATTGACAGGAAATAAATCTAATTAAGATCTTGAATGGAAATCAAATTTATTCACCAACAAATGGATTTAATGCACAGACATGAAAATTGATTTGTCTGTCAGTGTAGACCAACCGACAAAGTTGCACCTACAGCCGCCCATCTCTGACTTCAGTCACCTCGCATATTATTCACATGGAACTCTATTTCATCTACCCTCAATAAATAGCAGAGCTAATTTGAGAACTAGAGTGGAAGAGAATTTAATATGTTTCTATCTATAAATTAAACGTATGGGCCTGCATTTGGCAAGAGACTTGAATTCTAGGTTATGCTTTTTAGATTGTGCATTTGTGCCCTGCCTTTGAAATAGATCAATGAGCAGGCATTCAGCATTTGAAGGTTTCATTTTGTGTTGTTGATATATTTTTCGTGGATTAAATCATGGGATTTGTTTGGTAGAGCTCCAGAAGAGTCTGTGTTGCAGATTTGTGTGGAAGGCCATCGTGGTGACTCGGGTACTCACTTTGCCATCAAACATCTTATAGTTACTCCAAGAATTAGTGCAGCAGGTAGATTCGCACCCTCCTCTGAATGATCATGCTTATATCTAGTTTTGGTGGCTGTTATTCATTTTATTACATTAAGCATTCCATGAAAATAAAACTAGATTGTGAATTCATACTGTTTCCAGATGTGTAGTTTCATATTTAGTAATAAATCTATGTGCAAATTGGGAAAACTGCAACATTTTAAAGGATAGAACCATAGTAGTTGATATTTGTGTTTTTAAATCTAAATATGTAAGTTCTAGGCCAATCCATAAGTGGAAACCAGTAGCTTCCCATTAATCAGTATCTCAACTGAGTTCTTCATAAGCATAAACCAACATATCAAATTATGGGTACAAGTCATACGTCTGAGAAAATAAATACCTTGCATAATTTATTGAGGGAAGTATTCAGTTCTAAGTTTCTTTTTTTATCTCCTTGAGTATTATTTTCACCTAAATTTCAATTTTAAGAGTAGAGGTAGGCGCAGGTTACACCTCTTCCCTCTGCTCTTTTGTTTTCACCGTGAGCCATCAAGTAATAATAGGCAGAATGAAATTGTTCTGAGAATTGGAGTACCGCAGTAAAAGGTTATTTGATGCAGCTAACTAATATATGTTAATGATTTATAACATTTGGGACTTATAGATATATATATTATTTTGGGAAGATTTAATTGATTGATTTTAAATACAATAAGATATTGTGATTTCTATTCTGGCATTCAATATCTGTCACCAAATTAGTATTTTAATAAATAAATAAATAAATAAAAATCATTCTAATACAAACACATGCAACCATTACTTTTGTTTTCGGTGAACAGTAAATAGATTTTTATCCCTTTACTCCTTATACCTCTCCTTATTACTAGGCATGTTGTTGTGGCTGTCTTGGTTCATACGTATATCCTTGTATAAAAATTTCTTACGTTACGGAATGGACATCCCATTTAGAGTGGTGAGTAATGAAACTTCAAGTTAAAATCATCTTCCCCGCGACTTCCTAAATTTAAGGCTAATAAAATGCACATTCTTCTTTAAATCCTAAAATACTTGAGGTAAAGTAATATCTCATGAATCTTTCCTTAAAAATAGAAAGAAAGAAGAGTGTGTGTTCTTTTTAATAAAGAAAAGAAGGTAGTTAATGTTTTAACTTTTTAAGATAAACTTTTCAAATTAATACTCTCTTAAATGTGAAAATTTATAAGTTTAAAATGTATTTTTATGTGAAGATAGTTAGGTAAGAAGGTTAGTTAATATTTTAACTTTTTTAGATGAATTGTTCTTCAAATACTCCTTTTAAGTAAATATTTATAAGTTTAAATATTTATGTGAAGATATTTTTCTTTATTTATAATATTTAGAAAAATATAATTTATATTTAGTGTAGTTGGGCTTGAAAATATCCAATATAATCAATCCATAGATATCATCCAATACCATGAAATAATATTGATAAAATTCTTTTGACTTCAGTTAATCAAACTCTAGAACTTATAAAATAAAATAAAATAAATTAATCAATTAATATTGCTCCTTGGTCAACTATATCAAAGCATGCAAAATCTTTTTTTTATTCCTAGTAAATCTTCTACTAACACATGTTTGGTCTAAGCTCT
Organism: Sequoia sempervirens; assembly: GCA_007258455.2. NCBI lineage: Eukaryota > Viridiplantae > Streptophyta > Pinopsida > Cupressales > Cupressaceae > Sequoia > Sequoia sempervirens. Next base: position 11,266 of record VDFB02132423.1, read on the forward strand.
TCAATTGCAAATATAGAGAATGTGAAGTCTCTTTTTACCTAGAAGTAATCTTCTATAAGAGATAGGCAAGGTAGGAACTTCGAATAGCCCTAGTTAAGTGTTGGATAAATATTTTACTTCATAGTCATTGTAATTTTAACTTCCTAATGCTACATAAACTATCTAGACAATATAGATATAATTTTGAAAGGGTAGGATAATAAGCCTCACAACAATGCCGAAAATATTTAACCCTAGGGATTCTTGCATAAATTTGGCAAGGGAGGTACAAACAATATGTGTTATGAAATTCCATAAAATAATGCATGCATTTAAGTATGCCACTTACTTACATTGCACGAGATTTATTTTATGAGTGGATATGGGTTAGTTACTGAATGAATGGTTAAATAATTCTTTTTATCTATGGCACTTATTATAAATTCTTGACCAATGCTTGTTGAGTTATTTAATCATCATGGGTTATTATTATTTTTCCTAATGAATGTTGTAAAAGTTACCATGCCTTACAAGATTTCCTTTCCTTATTAAGATTTAAGTATGTTAGATATAGGTTTGGAAACTAATCACAGAAGGAAAAACAAAACCAGCAACGTTCGGTATTAATGATGCCTCTGGCTCATGTTTACGGGTAAAGCCGTCGCACTTGAGCTACTGCATCTATAGCCTAATACAGCTGCAATAACGGCGTATATGGCATCGTCCCTATAAATCATCGGGGAGAAATAAGGAACATGGGTTGTTTAAAATCCAAAGGAAGGGAAATCCCCTTTGGATCGGTAATCTAAAAAGATAAAACAAAAATGAAACAAACCCGCTAATGACAACCTAGAAAATTGTAACTTAGGAATTTTCAGTGGTGCAAATGTAATTCTAACTCCAAGATATAATCATGTGGATAAATTATTAGGAAATCATTTAAACGGGACAAGGGAGACGATCATCATTAGGGAGTAGGGTTAGATGAATGTTATTAGGTAAACAATAAATGGTCATGGCAATCATTTATTATCCATGCTTCCCATCGTGGGTAGCAACCGCAGAGGAACTATCTAGGGGAAATAAAAACCCTAGAAAGGGTTGCATACCCACTTTATAACAGTTCACATAAACATAGCCTAGAAAATAGAACTACATATTTTACGCCTTGATCCCATTTGGAAGCAAGGTATGTAGGCAGTCTGGGAAACGAAGGATGCTCCCAGTACTCAGGCGTTCGGGAATGGGGTTAGGGTTGGAGAGATCCCATAACTAGTTATAAGAGATAATCAACTAAAATGCATGCAACTATACTCGGAAGAATCCCGCATGGATTGCTTGATTCCCCGAGGCCCTTAGGCCAAATTCTGAGGCGGGTTTCAAGTTTAGAATTACAATTTTACATACCCCTGAGGACGACGACCTCGGTGCACTTTTAGTAGAAAGTGTGGTCATCAGGGAAGTGACTCAGGATCTAGATGATCCCGATGAGTCCAAGACTCTGGCCAGAGCACATACCTATCAGATGATAGATGCCTGCCTCGTTCAGGTGGATGCCTATTCTAATTATATGAATAGATGTATTCCTATTCCATGTGAATAGATGAAGTGAATTCATGTTCCGTATGAACAGATGATATACCTATCCTGTATGGATAGAAGTTCCCGAGTATACTTGTGAATGAATACTTGAAAAAAAAATAGAGTGGTATTTCGGTTAAAAATTAATTGGGTCTTTACATGTGGTATCAGAGCGAGATTCAAAAACTAGGCCTTGAGCTTACTACGACTCGTGCAATTGAAATATGTATTTTAAAAGTTATATGAAAGAAACATCCTTTCTCAAACATTGGAATCATACTAACATGAGAATAATTAAACAGGAATTCTAAATGCCAAGGGGAAGGGCAACTCGAGCTGGTGTCGGTCGAAGACCAAAGGGAAACAAAGATGATGAACCACAGGCTCAGAGAAGGAATAAGGATGGGATTGAAGCAATAATAGAACTGTTAACTAAACAAAGAGATAAAATCAACTCTTTGGAGCAAACGGTACAAGAACTTCGAACAAGACAAGATAATATTGAAAATATAGTTGAACCTCAAATTGAAAACCCTCCTGAAGGAGATAATCCAGAGCATAACATAATGGATGTTATTGCACCTAGGAGAGAAAATCCTATTCTAGAATTGACTAAGGACTTGAAGAAAATCACCCCTCCAAAATTTGATGGGAAACAACTAGGAGAAGGGGCAGAAAACTGGCTTAATGAAATGGAAAAGTATTTTGAGTTAAGGGATTTCAGTGAAACTACTAAGGCCTTATGGGGGTCCTACCAACTTGTTGGTGAAGCAGCTAGTTGGTGGACTAATGTGAAGGAACAAAATAAGTACACCAAGGAGGATATAACATGGGAACAATTTGTTGAGCACTTTCGTAAAAGGTGGCTACCACAATTGTTTTTCGATGAGAAGATGACTGAGTTTCACAACCTTCGACAAGGATCTCTAACAGTTCAACAATATTGGGATAGGTTTGCCAAACTGCTAAAATATGTGCCAATATATCAACAAGATGAAAAGAGCCAAACCAGGAAATTCATTTTGGGATTAAATACCAACATAGGAGCAGAGGTTGACATGCATGGACCAGAAGGTATGAATGAAGTGTTAGAGAAATCCTTAAAGCAAGAGAGGAAGTTACAAGCTTTAACTTCAGCAAGACAATCTTTTAGGAGTAATAATTTCAAGAGGAAACAAGAATTCAGAAGGAATCAAAACTTCAACAAGAACCTAAGGAACAACTCATCAGAAAGAAGACCACCTCCAAATCATAATCAAAGGTACAATGTGAATAACACTAACAGAAACAACTTCAACAAAAATGAACCAAGGAACTATAATTGGCCAAGGCTTAATGAAGCAAGCAATAACCAACCTAAAAATCCAGTACCACGAGGACCACCAGGTGGATGTTTCATGTGTGGAGGGAATCACTTTGCTAAAGAATGTCCAAGGATGCAAAGTCAGATGAAAGCAAATCAACCTTAGAGGGGACCTACACAAAGGATTCATGCAGTATTAAGAAATAGACGTACTCGATCCCAAAATGTGCCCGTAGAGACTATAGGTACACTATTTGGAAAACTAGTCTCAATTCTAATAGATACTAGATCATCTGAATGTTTTATTTCTCTAGAATTAGTAAAGAAAAATTCATTTAATGTTAATCATATGGAATCATCATGGACATTCCAATATGGGGATAAGGTAGTTAAAGAGGTGACCTAGTGTCTACCCGATGCAGAAATACAATTTCCTAACTTTAATACAAAGGTAGACCTTTATGTGACACCTTTAGGATCATATGATGTGATCATTGGAATGAGTTGGTTGACAAACCATCAAGAAAATGTAGACTATTAAAAAAAATGGGTAGAATGTTTAGATGATATAGGAAAAAGGGTTGTGATTCAAGGGAAACATAGACCTATATGTATGGAAATCATATCAGCTATGCAAATGAAAAGAGAAAAGAGAAAGGGGGCTCTAGTATACATGGTTACCATGGATGAAAAGGAAGAAGGCGATGCTCCAACACTCCAAGATTCTCCTTACCTTCAAGATTTTAGTGATGTGTTTCCAGAAGAACTACCAGGGCTACCCCCAAAAAGAAAATTTGACTTCTCCATTGATATAGTTCCAGGAGCTGAACCGGTGTCTAAGGCACCCTATCGAATGAACACAACTGAGTTGGTAGAACTCAAGATGCAATTGGAAGAATTGCTTGGGAAAGGTCTCATAAGACCAAGTGTATCCCCTTGGGGAGCACCGGTTTTGTTTGTTAAAAAGAAAGATGGAACCTTAAGACTATGTATTGATTATAGAATGCTTAACAAAGTCACCATAAAGAATAGGTACCCTTTACCACGCATAGAGGATCTCTTTGAACAAATGAAAGGAGCAACTGTGTTTTCTAAGATAGATCTTCGATCAGGGTACCACCAACTCAGGATAAAGGAAGAAGATATCCCGAAAACAGCCTTCAGAACAAGGTATAGGCATTATGAGTTTACAGTTGTACCTTTTGGTGTGACTAATGCTCCAGCTGCCTTTATGAACTTGATGAATAGTGTGTTCCATGATTACTTGGATAAATTTGTCTTGGTCTTCTTAGATGATATCTTGATTTATTCCAAAAATGAGGAGGAACACCTAGCACATCTTCAGTTAATTTTGCAAAGGTTGAGAGAACATAGGCTATATGGGAAGCTATCAAAATGTGCATTCTTTAAAAAGAAAATACATTACTTAGGTCACATCATTTCAGAAGATGGTATCGCAGTAGACCCGGATAAGATAAAAGCCATAGAGGAATGGCCAATTCCAAAAAATGTGTCTGAGGTAAGAAGTTTTATGGGACTTGCAGGATATTATAGGAGATTCATAGAAGGATTCTCAAAAATTGCAAATCCAATCACTTCATTACAAAGAAAGGGTAAGAAATTCTTGTGGACTGAACAATGTGATAAGGCATTTCAAAATTTGAAGGAAAAATTAACCACTGCACCTATCTTAAAGGTTCCAGAACCAAATGGACACTTCATAGTTGTGACAGATGCTTCCATTGAAGGTCTAGGTGGGGTACTCATTCAAGATGAAGGTGTGGTAGCATATGAATCAAGGAAATTGAAAAATCATGAAGTAAACTATGCACCTCACGATTTGGAACTTGCAGCAATTGTACATGCTCTTCAGAAATGGAGACATTTCCTCTTAGGAAAGCCATTTGAGTTAAAAACTGACCATCAAGGACTCAAGTACATCTTCACGCAACCTCACTTGAACGCTAGACAAAGAAGATGGTTAGAATTTCTAAGCAAATATGATTTTGAGATAGAATATATTAAGGGAAAAGAAAATAGGGTTGCAGATGCACTAAGCAGAAGGAGGCACTTGATGAATATGGTAATATTCAAAACCACTCTTAGAGAAAAAGTGCTAAATGGGCAAAAAGAAGATCCATGGTATAAGCAGGTTAGATCGACCTTAGAAAATGATCCATCTGATCCTAGTAGAAAGGGGTATAATCTAGATGGTGACAAGATGCTTTGATACAACAATAGGATATATGTTCCAAACTATAAAGAATTAAGAGAGTTGGTTTTAAGTGAAGCCCACAATACCCCTTATTCAGGACACCCTGGGGCAAACAAACTCTATTCAGACCTTAAGAAACTATATTTTTGGCAAGGAATGAAGAATGACATAGTACTCTATGTAGCTAAATGTCTTGAATGTCAGAGGGTGAAGGCAGAGCATAGCCATCCTGCAGGATTATTATACCCCATGATATACCACATCATAAGTGGCAGGTTATTAGTATGGATTTTATTCAAGGATTGCCTACAACACCTTATAGGCATAACACAATAATGGTGGTAATTGACAAACTTACCAAGGTTGCTCACTTCATAGCAGGAAATATAATAGATGATGCTCCAACTTTGGCTAAACGTTTTGTGAAGGAAATTTTTAGATTACATGGAATTCCAGAAAAGATCATATCTGATAGGGATGCTAGATTCACTTCAAGGTTTTGGACAACTCTTCAATCAGCTTTGGGGACACAATTAAATTTCAGTACAGCATATCACCCTGAAACAGATGGCCAAACTGAAAGGACAAATCAAATTGTGGAAGACCTTCTACGTATGTATTGTATGGACCAACAATCTAAGTGGGAAGAATATCTTCCACTAGTAGAGTTTGCATACAATAACTCTTTTCAAGTCTCCCTAGGGATGGCTCCATTTGAAGCTCTATATGGAAGAGCTTGTCGCACACCTTTGAGTTGGGATAATCTTGAGGATAGAGTGGTAATTAGACCAGATATGTTGAAGGAAATGGAAAATCAAATCAGGTCAATTAGACAGAGGTTAAGGGAAGCAACAGACAGACAAAAGAGTTATGCGGATAGGAAAAGAACACAAAGGGAATT
>VDFB02132424.1:0-56956 GCA_007258455.2 Sequoia sempervirens
CTATTTTTAGAAAGTTAGGTCAGGCGGAAGTTGCTATTTTGGGCAGGGCACCTGGTTCAACTATTCAGCTCAGAGTCGACCCAGTTCAGCAGTTTGATGATCAGACGAAGAAATAAGGAGTTTTTAATGATTTAATGATTTATTAAATATTTAATATTTTGACTTTATATTAAAGTCACTTTATTGAAATATTTAAATATTTAATTAAATTGGCCTGTTATAAAGTATTTATTATACTTTATAATAAAGTATTAAATTTTGACTTAATGAATATTTATTATTCATTAAAATAAGGCGCCATTTAATTATTAAATATTTCTCCTAAGTATTAAGGCGAATTAAATCATTTAATTAAATGATTATTTTAAAGGAGATTTGGGTCGAACTTTTCAAAGGAGAATATATATTCTTTCAAGGCAAAATCGAACTATTATGAGATTATTATTCGACTTTGTCTTTTTTGCTCTGAGCATTGGAGTTTGCAAACCCTAGGGTTTCTGGAAGACAGACGTTTCTGGAGAACGAAAACTCTTCAGGAATTAGGCAGACTGAGACTGTGAAATACCAGTTTAAGCTTGCATCTGGGTGACTTCATTCAGGAATTACAGATTGGATTTATTGACAGATTTATCAGAGATTAGCAGAGATAATCATCTACCTATTGAGGCGACTTTATCAGAGACATCTCTTCAGAGATCTGGCAGTTATTATCAGGAGCCGTACAATATTTATCTTTGCTGCAGCAGGCCGTACAGTTTGTACCTTTTTAGGCCGTACTTTCCTTTCTCTGGAGAAACGCCTTCAATCTTCAGATTCTGGCGATTGGACTTTGGGCGCATTGGTTATTGGAGGTTTGGCATTGATTTTCGAGCTGGAGATTCATTTATTCCATTTAGCCGTACCATTTCTTCATGCATTTAATGCAGCTACAGCTGCCATCAGGTTTTTCATAATAAATCTGTATTTTCATTCATTTGTTGTTATTTACCTTTGTAAATGCTCTGGAACTTGAAATAAATGATGCGCCTTGGTATTCTGAGCATATTTAAGCTTATTGCAAGAAGTTTTGAATTTATATGAATTTATTAGCAATTATTAGAAAAATCGCAGCATTTCATTTTGTCTGGAAACTCATCAAAAATACAAAAAACCCAAAACTTGCAAAAACAACAAAAAATCAGTTAGGGTTTCGAATTGAGAACCATCAGGGTTCTGACAGGCGCCTATCCTCCAAAGAGCCTTTGCACTTCATTTCATAACGTTTGGAGGTATATTGATGAAGTTGTGAGCATTTATGTAGTTTTTTGTTTGCTGGTTTACTCATGGTTGCAAGGCGAATTTGTATACAACTCCAAGGGTAAATTTTATTTGCATATGGGTATTGATCCTATTAAATTATATGCTTGAGGCGTCTCTTTTTGTGCAAGGACAGATTTTATAGTGAAGTGAATGATTTTATAAGTGAGGTCGACCCTCTCATAGGGCCGTACCATACCTCTAATGCCTTGGAATTCGTGTTGGATGTTTTGTTGAATTTGGAGCTTGGAAAGTGCTTGTTTCATGATCGCCTAGTCAATGAATTGATGAGCTTTCATCTTGGTAGGAGTTTGCGGAGTGTGGTAAGAGTTTTGTTCATTTGTTGGTGTTTCAGTGTTGTTGGTAATCATTTCCAGATTGCAGATTTTTTATATCAGATTGTTATAGTTTTCTGATTTTGGCTTCTAGCATCATTATTTGAGAGGTTTTACATTGAAGAAACCATCATTTAATTGTATATTGCAATGATGGTAAAAACACTTGAAAATTGCAGTTATTTTTCATTGTAAAACTGAAAACAGTAGTATTGTTTCAGTTCTTTAATTTGCTGCATTTTCTTGTAATTAATTCACATCATTGTAACCCCTGGATGGTTTACCGCCAGTGTGGATAAAGAACATTCTGGAAGCTTATCTCTCTTATTTGCAGCTATTTCTATTCATTGTAAAGCTAGTTAGTAGTACTAATAGCTATTTCATTTTATTGCTGCAATTTATACTTGATTACACTCCCACAATTGAGTGGTTGAGTTTTAGAATAAACATCTTTCTTGTTTGTAAATTCCCCCCACAAAATAAGTGGTTGTGTGGACTGTTTTCCCCCCACGAAATAAGTGGAAGAGAGGATTTAATGGCTGGCTTGCCGCCTTAATAATGTAATAATCTCACCCACTGAATAAGTGGAGTATTCCCACTGCTTGTGGATGCCTGCATCAGTAGATGAATTGAAATTTCAATTCAGTTTATACCTAATGATCCTCTGACCATATGCTATCACCTCACCCACATTGGGATCTTGGTGAACATTCTTGGTTAGAGTTACTTTCCATGCTAATTTGCATTTGGAGCTAACGCTAATCAATGGTTTGATGCCGGTTTGTATGTCTAATTTTGGGGAAAAAAGTAAGGGGATTATTTCACACATATACTTTCACCTTGTCTGTATAAGGATCTTGGTGATCAAAAAGTGTTAAGGTTGTCATGCATTGTTCATTATGAAATTGCAAAAGTTCGAAATTTTTTAGTTCGGGACATTGTAGAGATTCTACAAATAGACAAGAGATGTATTGAGAGCAATCATCCATGTGAAGTGAATCCTATAGACAAGAGTGGTCCTATTAAAGAGAGTTAGTAGTGTCTAATAGACTTGATAGGATCATCGTTAAAACATTAGTAGAGAACTCATGACAACCTATGCGTGCTTGACATTCCCAAAAGGCAGTACGATCATATGAACAATGATTGGGGTCTCCAAACAACTGCCAAATGATGGCCTAAGTGGTATTAGGACACTTTAGAGTATTTGATGTGATGTCTCAAATATCTAGGAATAGTGTGATAAATAAGTTTGTAGACTATAGGATTGTCACCACACCATTTAGACTTTTTCCTCAAATCTCTTGGCTCACAAATCATGCAATATAGAGTAAGAGATCCATCTATATGCAATGATTCTTAATCCCACAAAACTAGGACAATTGGTTCCATGAATAAATTTCACAACTAAACAATGGGAACCATGATGAAACCCCCCAAAATCAATCAAACACAAGATCCTCTTAGCAAAACACAATGCACAACCCCCCCAAATCACAAATATATTAATATAATATTACTCCAATCCTTTCACATATGCTTTCACCTTGTCTGTATAAGGATTTTGGTGATCAAAAAGTGTTAAGGTTGTCATGCATTGTTCATTGTGAAATTGCAAAAGTTGGAATTATTTTAGTTCAGAACATTATAGAGATTCTACAAATAGACAAGAGATGTATTAAGAGCAGTCATCCATGTGAAGTGAATCCTATAGACAAGAGCGGTCCTATTGAAGAGAGTTAGTAGTGTCTAATAGACTTGATAGGATCACTGCTATTGTGCTTAGGTCGTGGTTGAGATGCTAACCAACAATTAAATATCGATTTGTGCATTGCCAATAGGGGCTCACGTCACTTGGTGCCCCCATAGGATCTACAAACTATCACACAAGTCTGTGCAAGATACAATAGCACCCTACATATCTACAATGTTTTTAAATCTAAAAAGTTAATTAAAAAATAGATTTATATTTATTTTACCTCGTGTACCCTTATGTCAACCTACACAGAAGATACAACAAAATATTATTCAATATGGTACAGTCATATTGACGACGAAGGGGGAAATTTTCCTTGATGGCTTAGGGCAAAGTTGTTTGACTTTGATGATTTTACAATTGATCCATAGGTTTTTGGGCCCTCTAATACAATGCAAAATCAATTTTCCCCCAAAATGCTCCAAATGATGAGTGATCTATATATATCCAATAGAAAACATTTTCTTCAAACCCTTATAGATTTGGCCTTCTATACTTGCTTTGGACACAACAAAAGGCCAAACTAGATTTCTTAGATGCTTTGAACTCAATGGTAAACTCAAATTTTCTCTATCAAACTCAAAAATGCATCTACAATACAAAGCCACAAATAGGAACCCTCCAAAATCTGATAGTTTTATCAAGTTTATATGATTCTCCATATCATCAGTCGATGCAAGAAAATAACATACTCAAATTTTCAAGAAAATATAAGATTTGCAACTTAGATCTCCAAAAAGACTAACAAGAAACAATCCCACAAACACTAATAACATGTAAGATTTGGCTATGAAAATAGCCACTCAAGATCTAGGAGCTTCAATAAAAGCACAAAAGAGACCTAAAATGAAAGTAAAATTCTACTTTATCATACGATGCAAATATATAATGATGATTCTAGATTGCTCAAATGAGAGTTACGAGTGGGTATATATAGGATACACCATCAATAGATGTGAATGTACAATCAATGTGAGATAAAAGAAATGGAGTCAAAAGGGTGCATGACATCTCCACCAAACTAACAAAACACAAGTCACATGATACAAATACAACCTACCTAAGCAAGTTTATCTCATCCTAGTTGTGTACAATGTAATAAATTAAATAACTAAAAGCAAGAAAATAAAATAATGCACAAACATTTGCTGAGTTGCTAAGTCTAAGTCAAGTTTTGGTTTGCCAAGTATTTGTCGAGTCTAATTTTGCAAACAATGCATTGGATTGATGTATGCTTTAAGCCATGATTCTACCAAACAAACTTCAAAGACTACAAGTGAAAAAATACTAGCAACCCGTTTCTAGAAAGCTGAGTTTAGATCCTTGTTTTGGGGCTTCAGTTTTGTAAGTTTTTGTGGGAACAAAAACTTTCTATTAGGGAAGGTATGATCCATTTTTTTTTGGATAATTAATCACGATCAAGTGATTGAGGGATCAATCACGTCAACAAACAAATTTCGATGGAAAAGAGTAAAACAATGAAGAGATGTCTCCAACTAACATTTTTAACCATAGTCAAATTTGAACATGTTTAGCCATAAGTGAACTTGTTAGGATGGGAATCAAGTGTACCTTATAGGTTCAACCATAGGTGAACTCATCCAATAAAGAGACAAATGGAAGATCTAAAAGGTCATCAAGTGACTTGAAATGGTTCTCCTTCAAAACTCGTGACAAACATGACTTTTCTTCCTAATCATATCATGTACTCATTCTCTAGTACAAATACAACTATTGGGTATGTACCAATTGATTCTTTCTTTTGGACGACGAGGAAATTCCTCCTTAGGAAGTATGAAAGGATTGTTTGGTGGTAGAATTCCCTTAAGGGAGTTGCATTTTCCTCATGCTAGCATTTTGGTTACTAGCAATTCAAAATAGAATTCCAATGTGGTGTTTCTTGAGGATTGTGTGATTGCATGTAGTCAATGGAGTCCATTAAATGAGATTTAAGTATTGAACCACTAGAAAAGAAGCGTTCTTAGAAGGCCCTTGAAGGGAGCAAGCTTGTACAAACTAATTTACCTACCAAATTGTTTTGTTGGAGCTTTTCCTAAATTGGGTTCTCCACCCATAAACACTAAGAAGTTTAACAAGGCATCTTCATACATAGCATCATAGTCCAAAAACTCGAGATTCAACAAACCCAATTTTGAGTTTAGATTGAACTTAGCAAAACTCAACAAATTAAAAAAATACTTGAATTCCCTTAAAAAAACATAAATTTCATGCAAAATACAATTACACAACATATCAAATGAGCCAATAGAATGTTGGGGAAGTGTTGTATATTAGATTTGAATAAAATAAAAAAGTTTGCAATATTGCATCGCCATGCAAATGCAACAATCAATAATATGATACACTAATGATTGAAAATCATCATCAAAATACGACAATTTCATGTAAGTTATGACAATTTATAATTTGCATGTCCCGATCCTAGTGATGGTTGTAATCCTACTCCTCACAATTGATTGCAGATCATCCTTCAAACTAGATGGTAATGACTCCTTAGGCTTAACATCATCATCAACCATTATGTCATTCCATCCAATGGCTTCTACTTTTGCTTATATTGCACCCTCCTCTATTTGCCTCTCACAATCAGCAATTTTGTCTTCTATTAACATGGGGTCGTAATCCCCCACAATCTAGTCACTATATGGATCAATATCATCCAACTTTATTGCCTCATGACTAGCTGTTTATGTCAAGTGAAGGTTATAATGCATGAAGATGTGGTCATTGAAGTGCTTTTATGTCAATTTATTTTGCTTCATGTGAATGTCATCAAATTAACTCCATTTACAATCATCCATAAGTGCTACAAGGTTGGTATAAAATTTGAAGGTCTAGCTTTCGAAGATTTGGGGCTTGTATGGCCCAATCTTCTCACCAAGTAGTTACAAAAGACATTCACAAGTTTGTAAATAAGCAATAATTGTACAAATCAAAGATTTGAAATTTTGAAATGACGTGAAGACTAATATTTTTTGTTACTTGGTGCTTGTGTGTTTGTTTCTCCCTTGCATAGCTATTGGAAAAGAGAAAAGCCTCCCATTAGCTTGTTTGTATTTACACAAACTCATCCATAATCATGTCCTTGACTTCAACCTTAGGTGACATCCTCATAATGCATTTTGTGAGGCCTATATAACCTCCCCATCAACATCCTTAACGTCATTTGTGAAGAAAAATTTGGGGTTGAGTAAGTACATTGTTGCATGAATGTGTTAGAGTTGATTGTTCTACCTATAATTAATAATGTCCCAAATGGGTTGAAAATTTTTGATATCTCCCAAGTAGCAGTTATGGATGGCCTCATTGGCCTTGTCCATGGCCTCATACACATACCCCATTGGGTTTTTCTTCCCATCCACTCAGCACAAAATGTTGACTAAAGGCTCTGACACCTTGTGCAATATCCCCCTTAGAATTTTTTTTATTTTAACACAAGAACTTCACCCATTAACGCTAGCTTAAAGAAAGATAAGCAAACTGAAATGCAACCCTCCACTTTTTGATCACCAAGATCCCAATGTGGGCAAGGTGAGAGCATATAGTGGAAAGGGGAGCTTGTTAGCTAAACTAGAAAGTTGGAAATACAATGATATTGGTGGCAAGCCGACCAATATAGAAATGAAAGTACTTAGGCGGCAAGCCAGCCTCTTCCACTTTTCAACGGATAACAAACATAAAGTAATCTAGGCAGCAAGCTAGCCTCTTCTACTTTTCAGTGGGAATGAAAGCAAAGCGCACAAATAGAAAGAGTTGATCAATACTACTGAATCAGCGTTACAATAATAGGATCTTAAGCACTGAAATGAAGATATTCTTATCAACTTGATAGCCAAAATGTTAGACAATATCCTCCAAGGCAAATACAAAGATATCCAACATGAAAATAAGACAAAATGAAGGAAATACCAGGTCTGATACAAAATTACAGCGTTCTGATTTGTTAGACCAGCAAGCCCTAGAAACACCAAAATGTTTGTATCTCCCTAAAAACTTCTCTGGATGCCTCCAAACTGAAAGCAGAAGGTGCCTAGAAGCTAGGCGTCCAGTTTCCAACAGCCCAACCACTCAAATCAGTCATTATTTTGGCACGCATCCCAAGGCATGAACAGCAAATGGAATAACCTCCTTGAGAAGGGTGACCTCAGCTAAAAATCCAATACACCTTGTAAAATCACCCAAACTAGAGCATAGGGGCGCCCAAGTACTAGCAATCTAATGAGTCAATACCCACAAAAAATGCTCCACTCCTCTGAAAGGTGTGAGTAAAAACGTGCTACAGCCATACACCCAACCAGCAACATGAAACTAAAGAAAACACATTGAAAAGGGCAGAAACTGAAAGCTAACTCATTACCACACCAAAATTAGAAGATGTCAAAAGAAGCCATCTCCAATGAAGCTCTATCTGCAACCTCTGAATGAAGAAGCAGTCTCAGATCAGCTAGGTACTATCTCTCAAGCACAAAATTGATGAAGGCTAGGAGGTATGCATTCCTTGAAGCAAAAGTTCTAAAACAATTTCAGCAACACTTCGTTATGATAAGCAATGGATCCAAAATGAGAAGGCAAGACCCTGTATATATAGCATTCTCAAACCTAAGTTCAAATTGCTTTTCCCTCCAAAAGAGATGCCTACATGAAGGATATTAAAATAATCTTTTAAAACAACTTTGACCAAGACTTGGGCGCCCAATTTCCTCTTTTCAAATTAAACCTTATAAAATGCATTTGATTTATCACTTGGATGTCTAAAGAGGAAATATCACTTTAAAAACAACTTAAGTTATTACTCTAGGTGTTGGGGGCCAAAAAGTATGTTGTACCCAAAATAAATTTTTGCTTCAATAAGACACTTTTCTTAAAATGATCTAAATCATGTAAAATTGTTGTCAAAAGTTTGTTTTAGGTCAAACAAAACATAGGATTTTTGTGGGTTTGTGTCAAGGAAGATGCTTGCAAATTTCTAAAAATTTGAAAATTAGGGTTTCAAACCCCTATTTTTAGGAAAACCCCTAAAAATAGGACCTTTCCAGAAATGATTGAAAATGATTTTGATAGGATAAATTGACTTCACAATCACATCGGTCAAGTCAAAATCACCAAAAAGTCTGTTTTACTCCAGTGGGTCTATTTTCATTTTTCAGGAATAAAGCTAGGACCTCCGCAGCCAGTAATGGCAAAATGGCCAATATCAGGTGATGAAATCTAAGCCTCAAAGCTTCAACGAAGAATCCATGGCAGAAAATGTTCAAAAAGATGCTTCTTTACAAAGGGGATTTTCAAAGGTTGAAATGTAAAATTTCTAAGTCTAGAAGATGCACGCCTTGCTACCAGAAAGTTGCTACGCAGTCAATGCCTTGGTGAATTTTTCAATCACCCGTACACGCAGCATGGTGAAAGCAATTGCTACAGTGAACGTGTCCGCGTCGTTGACAACAATGATCAAGTCAGTCGAGCTACAACAGTAAACGCGAAGCGCGAAGAGGTGAAGATCTTAAAGGAAATGATGAAGTTGCGGTCAAAAGAGCCCCTGCTGACCAAGGGCGCCCATGAGTTTAAGAGGTTAGAGGCAGTCATCAAGTCCTACCAAGACAATCATCTCCTTCGTAATTTTGTTGGCTTTCCAATGCATCATCAAGCAGGTTCACCTGATTCATCGATCACCAACAACAGAGGTGAATACAAAAGATGCTGAAAGCAAATAGCATCAAAGATAGCAGTCAAAACATGAAAAAAGAGCCCCTGCTGACTAGGGGCGCTCAAGAATGAGACCATCCAGGTGTCAGCTTTTGAGTAAGCTTATCTTCAAGTGATCTCCCCAGCATCAGCTTAGCTTCACAACGAACCTGTTCGCCAATCTACGAGACGCATCAAACAACGACAGCTATTGATCATTCGAGCATGTAAAACAGAGGGTTAACTGATGGACATCAAGGCAAAAGAGCCCCTGCTAGCCAGGGGTGCCCATCATTCTGGATAACCAAATGAAGTTTTTAGCAGTTGCTTTCTTCAAGGCATCTACTCAGCATCCTTTCAACTCCACGATCAATCCAGTTGCACATTCACAGGACCTGTCAAGCATTCGCAAACAAAGATCAAGCATAAAACGTTGGAGGCAAAGGAAAATTGAAGGACATGAAGAATTGACTAAGTGTCAATAAAAATGCACCTTCTTGGAAATAGGCGCCCAACCTTTTGGGCAATCAGATGCTGCTTTCGGGTGTTGTGACTTCTAGGAAGACCTCTTCCATTTTAATCAATCTCCTCGATGAAATCGTCAACGCATTCAACGGAATAGTCGAACCTCCGATGACCAAGATCAAACTGAAGTTGTTCGTGAAAGGTTTCAAAATGCAAAATGTACCTCAAAATGACAAAAGCGTCCCTGCAGGCTAGGGGTGCCTAGAAGTTTGAACCTCACTAATCAGTTTTCTGAGCTTGCACATACAATCATCCATTCTGAAGTGTTTCCAGGTTTGCGATAGGTTGAACATCCCGTTTGTAGGATCCGTCAGTCATCGGCAGCTGTTGAATGAAGAACAAAGGGTTAAATGGAGAAAATTGAAAAGCATCCAAGAATTTGGCTAACACCGGCAGAAAAATGCACCCTTTTGGGAAAAGGCGCCCAAGAAATTGAACCATCAGATTCAGTTTTTAGGGTTGGCAACTCCAAAGAACATCTCTTCAGAGTTGATCCAACTCTACTGTGAATCTGTCAGCAAGGCTTCAAGATCAATCAAGCAAACAAAATCAAGGGTAAAACAAAGGCATCTCATCACAGAAAAAGGGTGAAAATCTTCAAACTCTCAAGACTTGGACACCTAAAGTCAAACTAGGCCCAAGTTGACTTGAGTTAAGATATTTTAAAGCCCCTTCATGTCTAAAAAGTCCCAAAATAGGTGGAGATGATTTTGTTAATTACTAATCACAGAGGTGATTCCCCCAATCATGATTTGGACACCCTAATTGATGCTTACAACTCCAAATCAATATACATCAAGCCTAGGCATCCATTATTCATTATTTCTTGCAGGTTGAAGAGCTCAAACACTAATATTTTCTCTCCAGCATCATTTGAAGGATCTGATGGAAGCCATTGACAGCGTTATTCATGTTTTCAAGAATAGGTTGCACAAAAGAGCAATATATCAAAGGTTACATCTCTTAAGGCGTGATTTTCTTGAAGGATCAGAGAAGCAATTTATAACTTCCAAACTTCTTCCCCTCTTTTTCTTCTATCCTTGTCTTAGATCTTCTTGCATGTCCAAGAAAACTGAGTTTTTTCACAGATATGGTCTTCTGGGTATTATTAGCATAGCATATTTAGCAAAACCCACGTGCCAGATTTTACTAGAAAAAGTTGCCTTGCTACCCTTATTTTTTAGGGTTTTCCGGAAAAAGTCACAATTTCAAGAGTCAAACAAACTGGGTTTGTTCAGCTTTGAAGCACCAACAATACCCATGTGTCATATTTTTCCCAGAAAAATAAGCCTCTACTGCCTTTGAAACCTCTACCCCAAAGGGCTCTTGCATGTACGAGGAAAAGTGATTTTTTGGGATTTCTGACATTCTGGATCCATTTAGAAAATTATTCTAAGTAAAACCCACGTCTTAGATTTTTTCATAAAAATTACCCCTCGACAGGTTATTTTTAGCAATTGTAGAAAAAGTTTTCTAAACATATTTGTGTTTACAGTCAACAGTCAGGTTTTTCATAATACAGTACTCTCAAGTTGAAATCAAGACCAAAATGGTCCTACTTCACGACTTTCTAAAAACACTCGACACAAACATGCATCAAGTGAAGCCCATAGTCAAGTTTCGCCTTGGAAGGCGTAAATGACATCACCGTTCAATGGATAGCAAAAATGCGAAAGGTAGTCATTCCAAACACAGAGCCGCCACCAGTTACTACCACACTACTTTCCACACTTCATATCAACAAGGCTGGATGACGTGGTTGCAAAGTGTATTGAATATCAAAAGCAAATTGTCCAAAGGCAGAAGAAGTCAACTACTGGATAGAGGAGTTGTTGACTGGAGGTGATGAGGTGTAAAGCACCTAAGTTAGGACGTCCTACCCTCCAAAATAGCATTTATGGCAACAGGAGTTAACTTGATACCCCTTTTCAAGTTAACTCACTGTCCCACTAATCATGCATGTCAGATCCCACCAAAATTATGGAGGTCTATTCTAGATCTCCACTAATTGTGGATCTCTATTTTGGAGGCACTTTTGTAATTTAAGTTCACTTTTAGTTTAGTTTCAATTAACTGAAGTAAATTTCCAGTTAACTGCTTGATCACCTACTTTTAGACATAGGAATAAATCTTGCAAATTGGCAAGAACTAGTGTTAACT
The DNA here is from genome assembly GCA_007258455.2 of Sequoia sempervirens. Taxonomy (NCBI): domain Eukaryota; kingdom Viridiplantae; phylum Streptophyta; class Pinopsida; order Cupressales; family Cupressaceae; genus Sequoia; species Sequoia sempervirens. The sequence goes on from VDFB02132424.1 coordinate 11,773, forward strand.
CAAGGAGATTTTGGGGTTGCCTACTCCTTTGAGCTTCTATAAATAAGAGCCTTTGCTCATTATTTGGGAACCTTTATTTACTAGGCAAAATTGTTGCACCATTGTGTCAACAAGCTTGCAAGTCTATATTTGTTCACTCTTGGATGAGAGTTGTTTGGTTTTGATAAGCAATTGTGTATGATTTTGTACCTTTGCTATCCCAAATCTTTGTAATTCGTAGAGAAAGTTTGAAGAAAGAAATCAAAAGACACATGCAATTTGATCTAAAGATTCGAGTTCTTTCAACGCCTTGTTCTTACAATCTATTGTTTCAATCTCCCCCTTGGACAGGTGTAGTCACTTCCTTGGGTATTTTGTTGTTAATGGTTGTCGTTTGATGTTGTGTAATGATCTGCTTTTAGCCTACACTTTGGATAGGTGTCGTCACCTCCTTGAGAATCCTATTAGCTAGTTCAATCGTAATTTGTTGTTTTTAGTAAGTTGCATCCCAACCTACACCTCGGATAGGGGTTCCTCCTCCTTGGCAATCCTGAGATCCATCTTATCATAAAGAGTGATTGCTTGCATCAAGCCTTATTCCAGCATAGATCTGAGAGTTCAGAGCCTCGAACGCATTCTGAGAGATGGTCGATTCAAGTAATCCAACCAATCCATTCCCGCTCCTATGCCCTCATACTTTGTTTACCTTGAGGAGATAGGATAGATTAAAAGCTAGTTTAGTTGTAGTTAAGATCTGCAAAAACCAGAGAAAACCTTAGCCGCAACGCATTGTGTTTATGCACCCTTGTGTCCTGCTGCTGAGTAAAAAAGATAGGAACACTTAGTCTGTTTTACTTTTATGCAAACATTACCAAACAAGAGGGAGCTTCCCCTCCATAATTTGAAGAGCAGTCATCACACACTGTGCATAGCTATCCGTTTCCAATAAGCACTCCAGAGGTGCTAATTGAAATGCTAACAAAGTACAACATGAAAATCACTTAAGTCACCAACTTGTCGAAACGGGCTCCAAGAATGCTAGACACTACATATTTTGCACTGCTAGAAATAGACACTGAATGTCAACTGCTGAACTGTGCTAAAAATAGCACTGCCAAAACTAGAACTTACTAAAAATAGCATACTGCTAAAAATAGTAAGTGACTCCAATCTTCGTTTGAGCACAAACTGAGCAGTTGTCGTAACTTACTAAAATAGTAAGTCCAAAAATGTCCTCAAATTGAAATGCATGTCACACCATCTTGAAGCTCTCTAAAAACCCAGAAAGACCCAGAAGACACTCTGTCAAACTCCTGCAAACACCCCCTAAAAACTCAGAAGGAAACCTCCTAGAAAATAGGAAACCCTAATTCTACCTCCTACTAGCATACGAACCTCCGGAAATAGGCTAACAGTCATTGGAAAGCGTAGGGCTAAAAATGGGGGACGGCTGGGAAGTTTCGGGTACTTCTAGAAGTACCCTACGTCCCCTACCTTTTGCCAAAAGTCCCCTAGAAGTACCGGGTACTTGGAGGGAAAAAGGGGACGGCCAGGGGACGTTTCCTAGCCGTCCCCGCGTCCCCGTTTCGTACCCGGTACGGGAAACGGCATAAAAACATAGGGGACGCGTCCCCGTGGAGCATAGAATAAATCTTTAAAAAATTGAACAATATCTAGTTAAATTTAGAAAAAGAGAATTTAAAGGATACAATTTAAAATTTAAAATAGAAATTTGAAGTTGGCTTGATGATCACAATAATGCTCTTCATGAAGATGTGATAAAAATGGTCTCCGCAACTCTCTCCATCTATCTTCTTCAAATAAGAATCCACCCATTGTTGTCTCACAAAAGTCTGCTTCAAAGGTGTTAGAAAATCATAAATGCCCCTGCAAGGTGATGAAGTTAGTTGTGAACCGTCGAGCATTTGGTCACACAAGCTCCTCCTTGGTGTCATCTCTCATCAAACTAAGCACCTGAGGGTAATTGTATAAGTACAAACTCTTTCAAATAAACTGGAAATTAATACAAAACACAATCATTCAAGCTTGACACTTAAATTTTCACCTAGGAAACCAAAATGTGGAGGATAAAACCCAACTTGGTAGATTAGCAATTCTAAGTTCTACCTATTGTATTACTTGTAAATTAGTACGAACGAGAGGAATTATAACTCTAATGAATGTTTCAACCATATCTGCCTTAATGTCAACAAGAACTATGCTTTGGGTGCTCAGCAATGGTGTCCTACACTTCTCCAATACTTCTAAGAAGCCTAATTGTACTCCTAACCTCCTAGTTGTAGCATAGTCCTCCTATGAACTAGAAGCCTCCAAGACTAGAGATGAAGAGTCAAAATTCATGTCCTTTCAAATTCTATTGTCCACACCATTGCAAATTTAGTGCTTGAAACAATAAGAAATTGCCATGGTATTTTTGCATTTGTTAAGGTATTTTATCATTCATAGAGTTCTAACCATTCACTGAAATATGTAGACAGCTATCATGGTAGATAGACAATCATCACAGTAGACAGGCAAACATCATTATGTATTCACAATTGCCGAGATGATCATACATTCACCGGATGCTTTTTCCAAGCAGTGAATTCATCTGTCATAAAACAGAAAGTACTTGCATGTTTTCAAACTTTGAAAATAAAAATTCTTGTTCCTTAATTCACCTTAATGTTTTTTAGATCACTTAGTATGGGTATTGGGGTATTAGGATGTTACATTATTACTTAGTAACATACGTTACAAACTTACAACAATCACTAGCCTAGACAATGATAGATCCATGAGATCATATCCCCCTTTGTGAGTGGCTGCTCAAGCACCTTAGGCTTCCATTTCCAGCATTCGATACAGGGGGTCAATAACACTTCCTTATTACAAGTCAAATCACAAGGCTAGATGTGCATTATCAATTTTCTCATTGTTTCAAGAGGACCATCAGCCTTGGAAATTATAAGAGATATTGAAAAGCACTTCTTGTCTATACCCACAATCATTGACTTGGCCTTCTTAACCCAAGCCATTTCTTCAAGACATCATTACTCTCAACATTGGTTCTTTTTTGGCCGTAGACAAGGATGTAAACTGTTGTTTTGCTTCTGATTCAAACATTGACTCAGTACCAGCAAGAATTTTGTTCTACATCATCTTCCTTATTTGGCATTGTTGTTGATCCGTTTTACAAGATGCCTTCCTTACAAAAGATTATTTCTCACTGTGTGGATTTTGCACATTCTTTGTCTAGGGTTTACCCTTTTGGGTTTTCCCACCCCTTCCTATTTTAGTTTTATATTGCTTCCTGCTTCTAGTTGTACAAATTTTGTTATTAGTTGTTGGGGTACCTTTTGAACTCCTGATTAGCTATTTTAACTTTTTGAGTCCAATTGAGCTACTTTGGTCATCTGTGGACATAAGTATAATTCTGTCTATTTGTGACATTCTATTTTCAAATGAACCTTTTGATATTTATGCTAGGAATCCTATGGTTTTCAAAAATGTATGCTTTAGTGTTGATGATATGTTTATGAGGGAACTGCACAAGTTGCATTTATCAGCTCACATTAAGAAATATGTCCATTAACTCATTGCTTACAAAAATATTAATAATACCTTCTTAGGCATTTGACGTAGTAAAGAAATTAACTCAGCTGGATGGTCCTCACCATCTCCACCAGCATGAACTTTCCCAGGAGTTGCGTCCAAAACCCATACCTTCAAATAGAAGAAATTAAAGGTGCCAACTGTTATAATGGAACAAAAACCTGTGTATCCTCAATTAGTAATTATCAAGCTCTTGCTTATAAGATGAAATAATGTCTCATGTATGGTAAGTTCAAAAGCAGAACAATCCTTTTGAATTTTCATTTTCATATAATTGAAGAGATGCTTACCCTAACTGGTCGGGCAAGAGGCTTTGCAGCTTGGTCGGCCATGCTCAAGGCAACTGCACAAATCCGTCCTCTAAAAGCTTATGTTTCAATTTCATGATGAGAATGCTTTCCAATACAAAAAATAAAGCATGATGCAAATTCCAAATTTTAGCTTCTCTAGTGTAATTGAAACATCCATCCCACTATCATATCTTCCTGAGTACTACGACTCTTTTAATTCTGCATATAACTAATTATTAGTCTATTGTTTTTCTTTTATCCAAAGCTTATTTCAGACAATACATTGAGAACAATATTTAATCTTTGGAGTGTACTTTCTTTTGAAACAAACTTGCCTGCAACCTGGGAGAATATTCAAAATGATGGTTGATGACTGACCTTTTCCTCCAAAGCTGTGACCAACCAGAACACGGGGAGTAAGTCTAAGTTGTCCAACCTGTGTCATTCAATTTTTAAAAAATTAACACATTTCAATTTGAATTCCGCAACTGTGACATGATAAAATTATTAAATATGCTTTAGAAATAAAAGAGGAGATATGACCATCTTTGAAAAAATATATATATCATATATTTTTCAGGATACTGCATTGGGAAACAGGTTCAGACGTTAGTTGCAGTTCAGTAGTTAATCAAAGATTATATTTTTTAAGTAAAAGGTAGTAACTCGTATCTAGTACATTTTTATTCCTGTTGTGTTACCTCTATATCTTTGTAGGCCTTTAAATTCTACTTATTCTCCCAGATAAATCGGTAATGATTGGAAAAACAAAAGGGATACAGTTGATTGGATAGATAGATATAACATTTAGACTTTAAGTTCTAAATGGATCTTCAGTTTTTCAGTATTCCCATTGAACTTTTCAGACTCGGTGCTTTTCAAATGCATTTCCTAAACTCATTAAATATGCAAATTTTGAATTTTTCCTTGAAAATCTTAACATTTGTATTTTGAAACTCTGTAACTGTTTTGTGATTTTAGTTGGATGCCATGTTTCTAAAACAAATTGATCCACAATCAACCTAGATTTTTCAAATGAACGGTTCACCAACATTTATTTACTTCTACTTATGTGCTAAAACAATGTGTAAAGCTACCAAATTCAACAAAAAATAAAGCTGATTATTGATATTTTCTATAGCAATGACTGCCATTTACATATTAGATTTGTGCAATTGTGTGCATGCTAAAATACATGCCTACAATACTTATAAAGTAGATTTTACAACCATTTGATCCTACTACAAACATGGAACCCTTCTAATCCTCAAGATAATGGTATAGTAAAGAAGTATGCCTATTTATTAGATTGTATGAGTCAAATCTACTAGTAATTGCTGTTGAACACAAGAACTGTTCTTGTAATCAGCTTAACATGTCAGTAACATGCTCTCTTAAGTACTTGAATTAGTGTAGTTGAATTTAATTAAAGTAAGAAACAAAATGAGTCACTCATGAATAAAGGTATTACCACTAGAATTGACCTCGGAGAAATCCGATCTGGAAAATCCCCATTACGAGTGAAGTTGTGCCTTCTCATCTCCACTATCCTCTTGCAAGATTTTACAAGCCCAATGCTCAATCTGAAAATTCCTATGTTCCACGGCATTTCCAGGATGGGGACGGCAGGGGATGCATTTTGGGGACGGCAATCTGAAGGCTCGACAAGTTAATGGACAGCAGTATAACAATAGCAATATAACATTACACTGTTAAAATGATGCTGGATGATGTCTGCAGAAGGCTGCATGCCAACCACATTCCAAAAACAAAATTCTTTGTCTGCACTTCTTACACAAATACCATACTGTTCCAGACCATGGCCAATGCACCTTTAATCTCTTTTGCAACTGACTCTAATAGCTTATTGAAAATTTTGAAGTTTGAGACCTTTTTATACAACGAAATCAGAAATCCAAATTATTGCTGCTAGTTTTAACTGTTACATAACTTATATCATTAGCTATGAATCTGATCGTGATATATTTATTGCTGTTATACTATGGTTGCTGCTGTCACTGCTGTCATGATTAGTTGTAATGCTGTTACGCTGATATCATGATATATTTATCGCTAGTGCTATAATGCTGTCATGTTATACTCCTGTTACAATGTTGTCATGATATATTTAAAAGTACTTTTAATGTTATGAACAATTTTTTTATTTTAAATCTTATTAAAATTTTCCTTTCTGTCGATGGGCCCTTGATCTATTGTTGAAGTTGAATGGTTCTAAATGAACCCACCAGGGATCAAGTCTTGCTGAGTGCAAGGCACCGACATCATAAAGGATGAGACCAAGATCATGCCCCGAGCGAATTTGGCAAAATGGATACCCCTCAGTCCTTGCCTCTCAGCCAAAGAGGTTTCAGCCTAAAGGCTTGTGCTCCCGTATCAGATAGCTAAAAGTTCTTTGTGGATGATATAAAATCCTCCATCAAAAAAAAAAATTTGCCTTGCCGTTGGGGACATCTGGTCATCCTCCAAACAATTGAGGGACATTTGACCATCCCCAAGATGGTCAAGGGGCGTCTCTGACATCTCCAGCCAACTCAGGGGCAGCCAAACATCCCTGCAGTGTTTCCAATTCTGCAACACATTTCGGAAATGTTTTGAAGATTTGAAGATTTTTAGGTATGGACCCTACCTTGCTACATACCAAAACAGCACTAGGGACACAAATAGGGATTTGAGGGCTAGGGACGCATCCCAATGGAATACAACAAAATTCAAATGCACCATGGATCTTTTCTGGGACTATTACAATGCTCATAGGTCATTATGGCCTTGCTTTTGACACTTCTACAATGCTCTACCAAACTTCTTCTTATAAGCCTTTTCATGATGCCCAAGGAGTATATTCATACTAAGGGGTAAGAAAGTGAACTGTACAAAGAATTATCAATTCCTTCCTCAAGAAAAGATGAAATAACTGATTCAACTTCTCTTCGGATGCTCCATTCTACTATTTTGTCTTTTATTGAGTGGCGTCAATTGCAGAATAACTTGTCTATCTATCAGTATTCTACATGTGAATCTTTCATGCACATTCATCTTAGGCCAAGCCCATCACATATGACTGAATTATTATCATATTATATTTTTGTATATATAGTTAACTAGAGATGGAATAATTCCCTTTGTGCGCCTTGAGTGATCTAGAGGCTAGGAACAGCTCACTCAAAATCTGACTCAAAAAAAGCACCTAGAGATGGATAGGAAAGCGCAAGACAATTGGACTGAACTAAATGATTACAATTAGAAAGGAGCCACAATGTGACGTGATAAAGTAAGTGTGTTGCAAGCTAATGTAGGAATCAGAACAAGTTCACTCCAGTGTGACTTGAACAATAATGACAAGGCTCTTACCTCACATACACACAATACTAAGGCTATGGGAAGAAAAAATGCAACCATTTGCACTCTGGGAGGTTGTTGTGTCACAAGATAGGCTTCTCGATTAGCATTTACCAAGTTTTCCCAATTATCACAACATAGCCTCCAATATAAACCAAGTCAAGCAACGCCTGGTTGTCTCTATGACAAGATGAGTCAGCAAATGGGCAGTTGAATCTGAAGAGCACACAGAAAATATTGAGAGGCGGGATGGGGGGGGGCGCGTGAATCAGTATTTTAAACTTTTAACACTTGAAACCTTATGATTTAGAAATCAAAACAGCAAGAGAAAACATCAACAACAAGAACACCAATTTCACGTGGAAAACCCTCTCAGGTAAAAAAACCCTAGCAGATCAATAGCTTTCATTAACAACAAATGGGCACCAACCTAGATTACAAAAGTGAGCACCAACTCACTAGAAGCACCAACTTCTAACTGCTGAAGCGCCAACTCACTAGAAGCACCAACTTCTACCTGTTGAAGCGCCAACTCCAGCGTGAGCACCAACTTGTTGTACCCAAAACCAAAATTTTTGCTTCACTAAGGCATTTTGCTTAATTGAGTCTTAATCTTGTTAAAGTGATGTCAGAAGGTCGTTTTTGGGCTTTTCAAATATGGAGTTGGTGTCAGTATCATGTCAGTCTGTTACTGAAGAGATTTAAGAAAAATGAAAATTTGAACGAAAAACATCAAAATTTTCTATCTCTGGAGAAGGGAGCACATTCTCAAATGGAAGCCCTATCTTTAGGGAGCCCGGATCTTTTTTAGGGTTTGTCACCTCCGAGACATTTGTCCGGCATCCGCGTCCGCGATGCTATCAAGCTTGTCAAAGCGGACTGTTTCGAGCAAGTTGTGGAAGATACAGCGCAAAACGAGGCGAAAGCGAGAATTGGCTAACACTGGAGAAAAGCGCAGCTTTTCAAAAGGGCGCCCATCTGTTTGAGGTGCCAAATGTAGGTTTTTGGCTAAACGCCACCCAAGATGTTTATCTCACGTTTGTTCAACCTTCGCGACGCATTCGTCAGTGGGTGAATCTGAGTTGCTAAAGTGCCTGAACCTGAGGTCAAACATACGGTCAAATCTTAGTCAGAATATCAAAGGAAAAAGCAAAAGAGCACATTTTGAGAAAGGCGCCTAAGCTTTTCAAGCCTTTAATGCTTTTGTTTTGATGATATTAGATATTTAATGTGTCCGTGTTATGCTCAGTTTTCCGTTGCCTGTTTCCGTCAGATCGTGAGATGCCTTAGCAGCTTGCAGTCAAGGTTTTTATATTATTTTTGTCGTTTCCAGAAATGGCTAAGTCTGGAGTGAAAAGAGCAACTTTTGAAAAAGGCGCCCTTGTTTTTCACCCCTCATATGATGTTTTCTGGGGAAACATGCCTTTGCAGCTATCGTGCAGAATGAAGTCAGCTACGCAGTGAACCTGAGATCCAATCCTGAAAATTGGTAAAACAGAAGTTATGAAGGATTTATTTTTCCCTTCGTTCGAGATACAAAAGTCAAAATTTGACTAAGTCTGGTAAAAAGCGCAGCTTTTGGAAAAGGCGCTTGGGTTTTTGAGCCTTCAGATGTCAGTTTTATGACGTTCAGTCTCAAGATATCTTTTGATCAGTTCTTACTTAGCTCTGCGATGAACCTGTCAGCTAGTCAATCGGAGAAGTCAGTCAACCAGTGTCAGAGGATGAACAGAGGTCCCGGCAGAGGTTTTAGCTTAAATTTTCATGAAATTTGGCAAAGTTTGGAATTCGCTTGAGAGGTCAAAGTTGGATTTTCGAAAGAGAGTTGAATGCACGCCTTAACTGGAGTTCTGACTGCAGTTAGACTAAACGTTTTCTGGTTTGTCATCTTCAGTTCATATATTGGCATATTGAGTGATCTTTCAGTTTGCATGTCGAGTTAACTAGTTTGCATGTTCAGTTAACTGCTTTGCATGTTGAGTTAACTTGATTGCATGTTCACTTAACTGAAGATTATCAGTGAATGTCAACTGGAGTCCACATGCATGGCGAATTTGGTTGCAATTGTGAAGTTTTAGTGAAGATGGCGCTTCATTGAGTGTCAACTGAAGTTTTAGAAGGGACGGCATGAATAATGAAGCATTAATTTGTGAAGTATGGCGCATTTTTGTGTTAACTGAACTTATCAAAAGGGTCGCCATATTTAGGTTTGAATGATGAAGCATAAGTTAGTGAAGCTACGCACTTTCTAAGGAATGACAACTCAAGTTCCAAAAGGGTCGCTATTTTTAGCATAAGTGTGAAGTTGGCGCATTCTTGAAGGTCAACTGAAGGTTTGTTATTTTTAGCACAAATTGGTGAAGTGGCGCATTCATTCTATGTTAACTGAAGTCATGAAAGGGTAGTTATTTTTAGAGTGTTTATTGCATGAATATGGCGAATTTCTCATCTCAATCAAGGTTGCTAACTTTAGTTATCAAAAGGGTCGCCTCAAGTTCAAATTGGTGAATCTAAAGCAAGTGTGAAGATGGCGAATTCAATGAAGATTGCTAACTGAAGTCAAAGCCGCATGAAGTTGTTAACTGAAGTCTTGAAAGGCAAACCCTAATGCATGGCGTCTTGTTTAGCATATCTGAGTTTCAGTTAACTGAGATGAGGTCCAATTAGAAGCCAAGCGCACTTTTCATGGTTTCCTTGCCTAGTGCGAATTTTCAAAGATGAAAATCTATATATTTCAGCCATGGCGTCCATTATTTCATCATCTTTTGCTCTGAAGTTCATATTCTTCTTGAGCGACCAGCAAGCTAAAGGTGCTACAGGTGTCCGTTTTCAACGTTCTTCGAAGCAACGAGTTCAGATTGTTCAGAGGAAGGCGATTCTAGACTTTATTTTCACTTTGCATGCAGGTTTTATCAAGTTCCAGAGAAGAGGTTGGCAGATTTTTCAGAAGCAGACAAGCAAAACTTTCTATCTTCTGTCTTATTTCTTCTATTTCTCACCTTAGGTACTTTCTTCGCATGTCAAAGAAATTCAACACATATTCAGAATCTGATCATCTGAGTTCGCATATTTCAGCATTTGCAGCCAAACCCACGTCTTAGATTTTTTCGAGAAAATCACCCCGTAGCCTTCATTCTGAAGCTCTGTGCTTTTTTCCAAGAATTTCTTTGCATGTGGGCTTGAAACACATTTTTTCAAGAATTCAATTATCTGGGTTTGTTCAGAATTCAGTTGTGCACAAAACCCATGTTCCAAAAAAACTTCGAAAATTTCTTTTGTCAGAAGCTATTTTTAGCCTTGTCCAGAAGTTTTCAGAAAGTTCTTCAAGTATATTCGACTTTACAGTCAAAAGTCCTCATTTTCAAAATGCAGTTCAATCTCATTGATTACAAGGTGAAATCGGCTCTTGCACATAATTTCATCAAGACTTCAGATACAGACCTGAATCATGTTTATCCAGTGGTTAATCTAAGTAGTCTGGAAGGTGTTAGCAGCAATTCGTTGAGGAATCTTGAACGTTCCGGATTGCTGGCAGTGGCATCCATTCCTATTTCTATCTTCGATCTTGAGTTCGTACTTGCTTGCATCAAGCATTATGACTCGTCTTCACGACAGATCAGATCAGTAGATGGAAGAGTTGTTTGCAGTCTCAAACCGAAGGACATAGAGAAATGTTTTGCTATTTCTCCTCGCTCAGATAACTTTACTGTGGTTCTTGAAGCTTGTGAGAAGATATGGGATGCTGATCAACAACGTTCGCAGAGAAAAGTTGCTCAGAAATGGTTGACAGTTCAGAAGACTAATATGCCTAAGAAGGTTGGTCGTGGCGAATTCAAGGAGGAAGTTGCTGTTTTGATAACTTTACTCAACCGAGTTACCAATCAATCAGATGCTAGTACTTTCCGTTCATGGATGTTTTACCTGATTACCAGAATTCTTGATGGTACAGAGCGTTTTGACTGGGCTATGTTGATTAGTGATTGCTTACATCAGCAAATTACTAACTTTCTCAAGTATCACGAGTTTCATATGATATCATACTTGGTTTACTTGGTTGCGTTTCAAGGTAGCTACAGGCTTCTAAAAACTAATGGCACTCTCGGTGTTCAGCATGTTCATGAGTATTATCCTCAACTGGAGTTTTCTCAATCCGAGCAGGACTTCCGAGCAGTGAATGATCACTTTTCCATGAGAACCGTGAGAGATCTTGACAACGAAATGCATATTCGTATTTCTGCCGAGGCCAAATCAGCGATGGAGACTTGGGCGGATTGGTTTATCTAGTTTCCTACTTTTACATACATCCGGGTTTATGGATATGTTGGAGAGCCCCTGATGTTACCGAGCTACCCTTCAGATAAGCTCATTTTCATGGAGTTTCTCAGACAGATGCAGCATGTCCATTTCTTTCTTCGTAGTCGTCATAAGACTGCGGCTAATTTTCCATTCACATTGGGAATTTTCACATGCAATGCAGCAACAGATGCCAGGTTTATGTCTACTGAGATAGAAAGGTTCAAACTCAAGCCTTATATTGAGAGGCGTTCCTATGATCTTCTCGGTCATTATGCAAATCGGTTAGAGCGAGGGATTGCACATACGCCAACACTTGAGGATTTCTAGGCTAATTGTGAAGATGAATTCGAGGTTCGTCGTCGTCACTATTGTAGACTCACTATCGGTCAGCTCTCTGATTTCCTATCAGAAGATGTTGATGGTCTATCGGATGATGATGGAGAAGTTCTTCTCAATTCATATGTTAAAGATCAAGTTGCTCGGCAGCCACTTTGCTCACCAGATTGGAATGCTAAGGAGAATACTTCTATTGTAGAGGTTCCCAGATCAGTTATCAAGACTAGTAAGTTGTTCTTGGAAAGCAAATGGACGCGAAAGTCAGTTCCTGTAGCAGAGCCGCCAAAGGATCTCTCTTCGTTGCCTTCTACTTCTAGAGCAAAACCCAGAGTCAAGGCCATTATAATACCTCCTGAAGGGGTTAGACTCAGTGGAAACACGGGGAAAAGAGCTACTGGTAAGAGGAAGCAGAAACAAATTGAGAGTGTTCCTGAGGTTCCAGTGGAGACAGTTATTCAGGCTGAGCCTCACGTTTCACCTCCTAGTTCGCCTCACATACAGCCTATTGACATAGATTCTGAGCCTGAGACACCAATTCAAGCTAGATCGGAGACACCTGAACCACCACAGGTTGATACATCAGGGACAGTCTCTCCGCGAATTGAGAATATTGTTCAATCTTGTTGGCTCGAAAAGTCTTTGGGAAGATAGAGGCGTGAACCTTCGTACAACCTTGATTTATCTGAGTTCGGTGAACCCTATCAGAGAAGATCGAACAAGAAGATCAAGAAACAGGTGCACATTGAAAAGACTCCAGAATCATAGATTGTTATCAAAGTTGCCGTTCCTCTAGAGGGTAAGAGCTTAGATGAAGTCGAAGTTGGTGACTTTTACATTTACTAAGGCAAATCTTGGCAGGACCACTCGAGAGACAGATGTAACTCTTCTTAAGATCGTCACTAATAATCTTGAAGAGCGAATCACGAAGGATGGAGAAGATAAGGCCTTACTCAAGGCTGAAAATAGTCAACTTCGTCAGTACATTTCTGATCTTGTTCATGGGAATCCGAATAGAGCACCTGTTCTTCCTCAGCATACACCTGCAGAACAACGAAAATTGGATCAGTTAGTCAGTCATGGCAGACTTTTGGACAATTGGATTGATAGTTTAGTTGCTGCTGGTCGCTGTCTTCTTGCAGATATGTATCAGTTGAGAGGTGATGCACATAAGCTTCGTCAGGGTGTTCAGTCACTCGAGATTGCAGTTGCAGAGTGTTTGGCAAAGGATCGTGTTCTAGTATCGCAGTTGTCAGTTGCATATGATGCTTTGGAGTTGGTCGAGGATCAAGAAAAAGTTTTTACTTGGAGAGAGCAGCACCTTCTCAGGACGGAAATAGGTGAGAAGATTTCTACCAAGTTGTTTTCACTCAAGGATGATGTGGTTGGAGTACTTGCACTTGTCAACGGTTTCGTTGTTCAGATTCCGTGTCATTATCTTCTTGAAGATGGCATGTACGTTGAGTTGGACAAAGTGCAAGCAGAGTTCGAGAAGCTGATTCGTGACAGCCTTGAAGGTGAACCTATGGCGCCTAAATTAGAGAATATTTTAGTGATTGCAGCCAGTTTCAGAAAGGCGACTGAAGAATGTAAAGATGGCATGCACACGATCACAAAAAGTGGCAGAGAACTAAAGAAACAGACTGTTATTTTTAGCAGTGTCAAAGTGCCAGATGACAAAGAGATCGATGAGTTCTTGGTCGAAGTGTTAGACCGAGTTGACATGGAGTGATCTGCCAGTTGGAACCAGCAGTTAATTTCAAGGATTGAGTCATGAGCAGCAGTTAACTCGACTTTCAATCTTGAGTTCACTTGCTGACTTAACACATGCTTATCTCATCCTTGGAATTATCAACACAGGAGTTGGGGTTAGGGTTTTCAGTTAACTGAAGGTAGTGTCCAGTTAACTTTGCTTTAAATAAGGACGTGCATGCTTGCACATGGTCCATTTTAGGTTATTTGTACCAGTTAACTGATGGTAGCTTTCCAGTTAACTGTATAGTTTACTTCATTAGGGTTTAATAATTAATCTTGCATGCATTTGCAAGACTGTAGTTAACACAAGGTGATTTTAGGGTTCCCTACACCTTGATGTATATAAATAAGAGCTTTTGCTCATTTGTAATTAACTTTTGCTTGAGAGAGAAATATATGCTGCGCCTACCTTGCCCTCAATATTGCTCTTTTGGTATTTGTTCATGCGTCTTTGCTATTACAGTTGATTGTTATGCCACATAGGGTTTCATGCGATTGTGATAGTGGATTCTTTCCATAGTTTAGATAAATTTGTCTTGTGAATCTTTTGTCATTATTGATCAAGCGTTATGCCACATAGGGTTTCGTGAGATTGTGATGATAAATCTGTTTTGTGAAGTCTTTACTGTTATGATCAAGTGTTATGCCACATAGGGTTCCATAAGGTTGTCATGGTAAATACTTCTCTTAGTTTAGATAAATCTGTTTTGTGAATCTTTTATCATTTTAATCGAGTGTTATGCCACATAGGGTTTCATAAGATTGTGATGATAAATCTGTTTTGCGAGTCTTTACTATTATGATCAAGTGTTATGCCACATAGGGTTTCATAAGATTATCATGGTAAATTCTTAAATCTGTTTTGTACCCAATAAGCTTGTTTAGATTGAGATGATAGATGCGCCACCTTGCCTTCAAGTAGAGAATCTAAACACGTTTATCGTCCGATAGTCATAACCTTGCTCCGTTTTCTCATGCTCTGATTTCTTGAGGGAACTGGATAGAATTTAAGTTATTAAGTTTAGTTGTAGTTAGTGAATCTGCGAAACCAGAGAAAATTCTCAGCTGCAACGTATATAGTTTTCGAGAAAGCCTTGTACCTCTATAGCTGAAACAAAAAGACAGGAATTAGTTTAGTTTATTTCCCTTTACAGGTATTTTTGTCAAAGCACAACGAGGGAGCTTCCCCTCCTAATTTGAAGAGCACTCATTGCGTAGTGTGCATAGCTGTCCGTACCAACTCTTACTCCAGAGGTGCTAGTTGTTACGCCAACACAACTCATTGAAGATTAACACAACTCTGCATACTTGACTTTGAACACAATCTGCACAACAACTGAGACACTTATACTTGCAAATAATATCATTGATCAAACTGAAATTTCTTTGTTCAGAAACTCAAATTCATCTGCAACTGAGCCTTCATAAAGCTGCACAGCACCCTCATTCAAACTTCATTTCATAAACAGATCAACCTTTTCGATGACACCTCCCTCATTCTTAAACATTGAAAAAGACTATACTCAGAAGAATAAAATGAACAGCAGAAACAGACTTCTCAATACACTGTGCATACCTGGAAAAATACATGCACCCAACTCTTTAATAATTTGCACATGAACATCCAAAATTCATTCTGAAAAGGATCACCCAACTCCTTAATAATTCACACATGAACAGAAAGCTCTGCATACTCCCACAACTACGGCTAATATAGAATGGGACAGATGGTATTTATAGCCAACAATGATCCTATGACAATATTGGATGCAACTTAAGTTTGACTAATTTTTAAAGTCCGCGAACCCTCTCACTCAGCTCCTGTTCTCAATATAATGTCCATCGCCAATTCTTTATTTTCTAATCTGTGTTGCCTTTAATTATCCCTTATATCATACACAAATTTTTAGAGCAACTTTAAGCTCCCATATATCTCCTTCAGTTGCTACAGTATAATTTCAAGCACCTCGATACCTCCAATTCATCTTCCCTATACTGTGGCATGTAAAGTTGTGACCTTCAAAGAGTTGGCAATATAAATTCTGAGTCACCCAACTGCTTCACCACATATCACGTCCGCCTCCAGAATTAATTTATCGCATAAATGGTTGATTCCTTTCCTTATTAGAGTTTCGCATAAAATAAATCTTCTTGGTTTAAATCCCCATATGCCTTCCTTCCGCCAACTCAGATATTACATAATTTTTTCTCCTCCAATCATACTCAGATAATAAGCAATGGAGAAATGAAAGTTCAGTGAAAATAATTGACAAAGTTCAATATCCCTTATATTGACACAGAACTTCTTAATTCTATAAACTACGTAGCCCGACGCCAAAATCTACAATAGAACACATTGATACTCAGGACTTCTCCTCAACTGTTACATACTACTCATATAGATGATAAAAAAAATGGTAACAAAGCATCTAAAAAATCCACTACTAGACTTCCCACGATGCATTTGAGATTCACCGCAAGTGCAATGAATTCACAGAAGTCATTGCCTAGGTAAGTAAAGACTCCACAAGAAACATTGAATAACCACAATGAGGCAGCTCACGTCTTATTTTTAACAAACACGAATTCAGCTTGTAGCCGTTGCTCAAAATAGATGAGCCGTCGCTGAAGAAAGACATGTCAGAAGAGTATAAAAATGAAGCGGACACTCATGAAGGAGCCGACGCACAAAAGAGAGCAAGATGTTACAAGATAAATGTGACACTTCCTTTGACTCGACCCCTTGAGAATTCAACGCAGACAAGGCATATTACATGTCACTTGGCTGACATGAAAAACTGACTTGGAATATATATGACTTCATTTGACTTGGCATGTAAATCTGACTTGACATTTCAGGATTATAATGCTGACAAAAAGGTCCGCCACATAAAATCAAACATCACATTTATATTTCATTTGCCTTTGCAAATCTCATTTCATATGCAGCGATACACATACAATATTACTCAGCCTGAAGAACATAAGAAAAAGCACCAGGTCTTTCAAGGTATGCCAGCAATTGTCATAAAAGAAAAGACTTAAAGTATTCCAGCCTTTGACATCAATGACAAAATATTCAACAGAATCTTCATAATGCACTAAGTGCACACTAACCATGAATGAATACAAAAGACACAGATCTAATGTATAAGAATATTGAAATAAGATCAATAATGTGTGTATAAGGAAATTTCTCTATTGTTGCATTAAGAGGTGGTAGGGATGAAAATTTGCTAAAAGAAGGTGAAGGCCAATCAATCATAATCCAAAAGAATGCTAGACATACTATAAAGAGACATTAACAAACAGAATTAAATTCATTACTAATCCAATCAAGATGTGATGCTATGGAAGAAAGAAACATTAATAAAGAAAAGCTAAGATTCCGACTAAAAGATACTTGTGTGTGCCTACTAAGGATTTTCCTCAGTTTAATGGTTTGTATGTGTGCTTTAAAATTCCAAACCAAAGCAGTAGAGCCAAGAAAAAAGAGAGAAGAGAAGGTGAAAACATGAAGAGGAGAGAAAGACAATGTAATCAAGATTAAAAAGCAACTAATCCAATAAAGAATTCCCATGCACAAAGAATGTGCTCTGAGGCAAAAGAAAAAGTAAAATGATGTTGAAGCAACACATAAGAGAACTGTAATGGCCAAAGAGGAAGAACAATGAACAAGTGGGGATATAAATAACCACAAAAACAATTGTCTCCAGATCGTAAGTGGTTACAAATCAGGTACAACCAAGCTAGAGAGCAGAACATAAACCAGCCTTTGAAGTGGAAAGGCTGGTCAAACCACCAAATGATTATGATTGAACAGCACCATCATAGACAAACTACAAGAAAATAGGAAGATTGTGTGAGTTGATATTGCAATTTGAACAAAACCCCAGAACTCATCTGCAAGCTTAGGTCAGATGCCAAATGAGTTCCAAACACTAAGTCAACCTGCCAAAACCACTTTAGAAGCTCAGAAAACACTTTGGAGGCTTTGAAACGGATCTAAACCAAAAGGGAACTTGTGCTAACATAAGGAAGTGTTAAAAGCATGTTTTCTCACAAATTTTCATGGAAAATTGACATGCTTTGAGCAAAAGGAAACAAAAATATGCCATGAAGAGAGACAGTCTTGTTTGAGATCTACAAATATAAATTATTTGGGTCCATGATATCATCATCACATCGTGGGTGACATATTGCATCTAAAAGGTTGTATCTTAAATCACATACATCTTGCTGCCCTCAGACTATGTGACTAACTACTAGGAGTTAACTTGCGGTGTCTCAAAAGATGTGTAGATTGACTCACTATTCTATAGGCTAATGATAAGGTCCCTCACCTAACTTATCTATTGGCATGAGTTGCACATGAAGCTTTGTGGAAAGGAGCTCTATTATACCTACAAAACAACTTTGTCAATTCATACAGAAAAAGTGAGGGCTTTAGAACAACCACAAATTGGCTTAGAGAAAAAAGAGGTGAAGCAATTGTGTGCCAATGTGCAATGTGCACAAATGTCTAACATGTAGGATATGTGGAGTAAAGCACTACCACAAGTGATTCCAAGAAAACCAAGACAAGCAAGAATCTAGGCATGAACGAGAGGTATGAAAAATATATAGAATGAGATGGAAGAACATAATCATGAGTCACAAAAGGTCTAAAAGAAGTGGATCATCCTACAAAATCATAAAAAAATGAAGCTAGGTTCAAATCCTTGGAAAATTTTGACCAAAAATTCTCCATCAAATTCGGCAAGATATAAAGCCAACCAAAGAATGCACATCGACCCAACTTGCAACTAACAAGGGAAGAAAATCAAAGCAAGCTAGCTTGGATCTTTACCTAACTACAAGTGGAGAGAGAAGGACAACACAAATCAACCCAAGTAAGTCCTTTGACCAAATGCACCATGATTTTAACAAATTCCAACTAAGGGCAAAAGGGTAGAAGTCAAAATTCATTAAAACTAAGATTTTAAGATCAAACATAGGTGTGCAAAGAATAGTTATAATTGTAGGAAACTAAAAAATATGATCTAAGTAGGTGTTAGATTTGTTAATCATCTATTTTTTTAGTTTTGTGAATTTTAAGTTTTAGTATTTGGTAGAGGCCTCCAAGTTCTTTTGTAACAACCACCCCTGATTTTTTTTGAAGTCTATTTTGCTGATTGATGTTTGTTGGTATGTTTGGTTTGCTTGTTTGTTCATTTGTTTTCATAGATGCATGGCAAACAGAGAGATTATTGCATAAAGAAGGAAATACTAATAAGTAACATTGCTTTCCATATTGAATGACAACATATAATAAGAGCAATTGTTTTCAGACCAAATCAGACTTAATACAATATGTTTTCAGACCTGGAAATAGTAGTTTCAGACCTGGAAATGATCATATAACAGCAGCAACTCATTGCAAACTTGCATTACATGTCGCATATGAAAGCAGCCAACAGACATAAGGATTCCCACACCAAAAAGCAGACACACGAACACCGAGAAGTGCAGAATAAGGGCCTATACATCCGCAGACCGCTTATTCCCGAACCTCCAAAAAGGCACGGCTCCCTAGGTAGGGCGATCAGCCCTCAAAAATCAGTCCTTCAGCAAAAAATACAAATGTGTGCTTGAAATGGGGCACCAAGATGAGAGGAATCCAAAAGATGAATACCCAAAATGATTCTCCAAGTGTGCACAGAGCTATGAACAGTTTTCACTTTCAGACCCTATCAAAAAGATAATTTCCAAAATTTTGGAAAAGCAATCAGACCTCTGAAAAAAGCTCCAAATCACCTCCAAACACCACCAAAACAAAGCCAAGAATCGACACACCAAAAACTCTAAACCCACATCAAAAAACTAAGAATATCTTTGTTGGCGTTTAAATTCGCACCTCTGGAATGCGGATTTGAAAATGGACAGCTATGCACAGATAAACTGCTCTTCAAATTAGGAGGGGAAGCTCCCTCTTGCTGATGGTGTTGAAAGAAAGTAAACTAAAACTAAGTTGCCTATCTTTTTGATCAGCTTAGAGCACAAGGTTTATTAAACACAAACGCCGCAGCTGAGATTTTCTGATATAAGAAGTTTCAACTATGACTAACTTAAACTAAAGACGTTCCTAACCTCTCAAGTAATAGCAGAGCAAGAGAAGCTAGAAATTAACAAGGTAGATTTTCTGACAAAGTACTTTAATAATCTCTCTCTCAACAAACACTTACACACTTCACTGCAAGTTGAAATCAAGATCATAAAAGCAAAACATAAATAACGGAAATCTAAGATTTTGGATCAAGGCAAAGGAGGCTCATGATTTTATTACTCAAATCTCTGGAACAAAGCTCACTTCTAACATGCCTTGAACAAGAAATTGCAGCTAAAGAGGCTTGCAAACTTATTCTTAACACAATAGAAAACAGCAATCACACTAACTCCTTGTTGGCTAAAGAGGCTCAACAATTTGCTTATCACAACACATTGAACAATACTTGAGTAACAAATAGAAGGCACAATAGGCTCGGTTTTGTTCTCACTAGTACGGTTCAAGAAACTAAATGAGCAAAAGGCTCTTATTTATAGAGAAGCACGGAGTAGGGAACCTAAAATCTCCTTGCTTTCACAATCTAGGGCTTGCTCGCAAGCAAGCTTTATTACTAAATCTAGAAAGAAGATAACATCTAAAACCCTAGAAAGCAGAAAAAGCGGGAAACGCCAACTATTACATTTTATCCTCTTTCTATCCTCAAAGAATGGATAAGGATCATTCCAAGAATAGAAAGAAAGCGGGAAAGAAAGCTTCTAGAAGAAAGCTGCTTTAAAGCTCGATCACATCCGCTAGGAAATTAGAAACAGTGTCCCGGTTCGGTGCATCTATGCCCTCAATAGCAAAACACCGCTTTTCAAGAATATCTTCAGCATCTGCAATAGATCTTAGGAAATCTTCGACCTCATTGGCCGCTTTATCAAACTTTGCTGACATCACTGAAATATGGCCTATCCTTCCGCCAACTGGACTGCAACTGTGAACAACACTCTGAAACTAAACTTGCACTTCCTCAAGCCCGATGTAGGAACCATCTTCAAGACTGTATTGAGAAGGGATTTCTATGACGAATTCGCTAATGAAAAGAAGAGCTTCAACCACCCTTTGTCTGTAGGCGATGAATTCTTCAGATATCCTCTCATAGGTTTTAACTTTGAAAACATGACGCTCTCTCCAGGCAAGGATTTGTCTCTTGTGCTCCTTTGAAACTGCTGAACTGTAGGCTGTGTCTAAATCAGCAATGATGATCTTATGTCTCGGTTTTACTTCAGCCAGTGTTTGTTCAAATCCTTGGATACCTTGGCCTAGCTCATGAGCGTTTTCTCTTAACTAGAACATCCGTGCCAAGATCTCCTTTCCTCTGACAATGAAGCTCTCGATCCACTCCTGAGTCTCTTTCCCACAAATGACCAGCTGTCTTAACTAATGATGATCAGCTAGTGTCTCCAAGACCTGGGGCAGCAACTGGGTTGCTTGTGAAGAACCATGGACAAGGTTAGAAATGAAAAGCCTGAGCTGCTGATTTTCAGCCTTGAGGGCTGCCTTGTCTTCTCCATCCTTAAGTACTCTTTCCTGAAGATTTTCTGATGCAACTCTGAAGAGACTCAAATCTGCATGTCTAGTATTTCTACCGAGATTGGCCTTGACCATGACGAAGTCATCCATGTTCACCTCATCCCTATTCTTGTCTTCTGGGGGCACTGCAGTCTCCATGACTATCTCGTTATCAGGATTCCTATCAAAGTGAACTTGCTTCTTTGCCTTCTTCTTAGGAGGTTCCTGATAGATGTTATCAAGATCGTCAACACTCACTTGATATGAAGGCCTTCTCCTAACCCTTCCTAAGGAGTTCTCAAGCCAAGACACAATAGTATCTTTACTAACTTCCTTAGGAGATGCAACTGTAATCTCCTCATCATCTTCGATATCAAGATCAATGTGAATTGGTGAAGAACCTGTCAAAGGTACATAAACATGTGTTGTAGGTGGCTCCTCTGCTTCATTCTGAGGTATGGACTCGTCAGGAGGAACTTCTGAATCAGCTGTAGGCTGCTCCTGTATGACTATGCCTGAGAAATCCAAACTTCTTTTTACATTTTTATTCGATCTACTACCTTTGATGCCTTCTTGAGACTAACTTTTACCCTTCCCTTTCGACTGTGCTCTGGAGGAAGAGGGAATTATCCTTGGCGGCTCTGCTACTGGAACGGAGTTTTTCCTTTTAAGGACCAAGAAAACCTTACTATGCTCAAGGACTTGTCTTGTTCTGTCTTCCACTGAAAGAGATTCCTTGTTTGCCCAGTTAACTTGTGGTAAGGGCTGATCTTCAATTCGTTTCTGAGTGTACATCGGGAGAAGCACATCTTCATCATCATCTGATAGCCCTTTTATATCTTCATTTAAGCAATCCTTCATCTGATGTAGAGTGAGCCTGCTATAACTACGTCTCCGCACCTCGAACTCATCTGCACAATTAGCCCAAAAATCTTCCAGTGCGGCTATATGATCATAGTTCTTCTCCAATCGGCCAGCGTAGACACCATGAGGATCAAATGATCGTCTCTCGCTGTAAGATTTGAGGCTGAATTTATCTAACTCTTCTCCTATTGTCTTGGCATTTGCAGCAGTCCTGCATGTATAGATTCCCAACCCTAATGGAAAGTGGAGGGAGGGTTTCCTTCTGTTCCTCAAGACTGTGTGGACACCATGAGCCTGCCTCAAGAACTCCATGAAGATGACCTCATATGACGGATACCTTGGCAACATGAGCTGGGCACCTGAATAACCGTAGACCCTGAGATAGGTAAAGGTAGGAAACTGTATAAACCAATCCGCCCATTCCGCCATTGCTGCCCTGGCAACTGAAGATATATGGACATGCAGCTCATTGTCCAGGTCTCGCACTGTATACATCAGAAAAGCCTCGTTCACCCTTTTGTAGTGGTGCAACGACTTTGTGAATTCCAACTGGGGATAGTAGTTATATATGTGTTGTACGCTCAATGACCCCTTGGCGTTTAACCCTCTGAATTGACCTTGATAGGCCACTAGGTAGACTAGGTACGAGACCATGTGGAATACATGAAACTGGAAGTATTCTGTTATCTGCTGATGTAGACAGTCACTGATCAAAGTAGGCCAGTCATAGAACTCGTTTTCTTCATGATGTGGGGTATGGCGTAAAACATCCAAGGTTGAAACTTGGTGGCATTTTCTGAGCCAGTGACCCTATTGAGCAAAGTGATGATGATGGCAATTTCGTCCTTGAACTCCCTCGCCCAACGTTCTTTGGCAAGGTCTTATGTTTTTCTTCATCCATCTCTGTGCAATCTTCTTACTATATTTATCTTTATGCATATTCCATATCCTTTCGCATTCACCCTTTGAGAGAGTAACGCTTTCAGGCCATGGGGGAATGGAAAAACACCTCGATCATATCGATTTAGGCGCAAATCAACCATCATGACTAAGATCTCTAGTAAGCGAGGTTGTAATGCTTAATGCAGCGATAGCGAACTCAAGGCTTTGAGCTGATATAGAATTGGCCATTTCTTTCGCGAAAGTCAGAATAATCCCGAGGTTCTTGATTGAGTATTACGCTCTCTCCAAAGGCATGTAGATCAAACACTGACTTGATATGATGTAAGTCTGTCTTAGCTATTTTGATGAAATCATGGTAGAGAGCTGATTTGGTCTTGAAATCATTGGGAGTGTACTCCATTTCAAAAACCTTGAAGAATGACTGTAAACTCGCTTAGGTTCAGACAAGTTTTAAGCAACTTACTATTTTTAGAATGCTGATTTTTTTTCGTCTAACGGACAAATTTTTTGAAATTTTTCTTAGATATGGGTTTTGCTCAAAATTTCGTTGCAAGACAACCTAGATCGTCGGATTTTGAAAATTTTTGAGATTTTGAAAAGCAGCAAACCCTAATTTCTTCAATTTTCCTTGAAAAAAGCTGGACCTGGGTTTTGTTCAAAACAAGATTAGAAATGGACCCGGTTGATTAGATTTGCAAAACCCTGACGTTTGATCGAAAAAGCAACCAACCCTAGGTTTTGAAATTTTCTTGAAAAAAGCTGCGATATGGGTTTTCTTCAGAAGATTGATTGAAAAGGACCCAGATGGTTGAAATTTGAATGCATTGGGGGTTTTTCTTGACATGCAAAATAAAGCGCACTGCAACTTGATGAAGTTCTTGAAAATTTCTTTAAAGATTAAGGCAAAGACCGGTTAATGAGGAAGAAAGGCCTTGTCCTTTGGCAGAAAATTCAATCTTCTAGAACAAAAGCTTGAAAAAGCAAGGGTTTATGCTTGCTGGTCACGAAAATTCTGATGTAAAACCAGCAAAGATGGATTCTTGAATCACAAAAATTCTTGAAACTTGCTGCTCCAACTTTCTCCTCTGGATGCTACCTACAAAAATAATGAAAAATACATGAAAAAATGATGTTAAATAGACTTTAGGGCTTTGGATTAGGTTTTGCTTTCTTTGCTTTTATTTCCAAAACCCTAAAACTCAGCTTCCTTGGACTTGGATGCCATCTTCCTTTTGCAATTTTTAAACTTTTGAAAATCTCAGAAATCTCTCTAAGGCATGAACATTTGGGCGCCCTTCTTCAACAGGGGCGCCCACTTCTTCCAGTGTTAGTTTATTTTTTTGATATTTTCAACTTTTCTCCATTTTGACATGCTACTTCTCCTCTGATTTACCGTTGACAGATTGACTCGACAGGCGAGTTGAAGGTTTCACGGCGGAGCGTGACTGATTCTGAGGAAGAAGTTCTGGAGGCATTTCTGACAAAATCCTTCATTTTGACCTCCGAAAACATAGGTGCCTTTTCCTTCTATGGGCGCCCATTTTGTCTAGAGTTAGCCATTTTGACGACTTTCAAATTTCTTCATAAACTACTCTCTTACAGACGATCTTATTGAATCTGGAGCTCCGGGCGTCAGATCGACTGACAGTTATACTCATCACGAAGCTGACGAAGAATGAGAAGGGGTCTTCTGGGACGAACTTTGTCAAACAATGCATTGTGCCTGTAAGTTTTACCCCATCTTGGTCAGGCTTCCACTTTGCACTTAGTGTATTTTTGATCTTCTCAGGTTTGCTTCGAACTGCTTCAAATTTCTCTTCGCACTCTCTCGCTCAACTCTTCTCGTGATTTGATGACCGCTGACTTGTAAAGTGCCTGACCAAATCTGATATAAAAACACTGAATTGCAGCCTTGGTAATTTTGTCAAACACTTTCCTTGTAACCTCAGTATTGCTGGTGTTCTACTTCAATTTGCTTGATTTGATTTGATTTTGGTGCCAATGATAGTTTAAAGTATAAAAATAATTGCAAAGCAACTAATTGAAAGAATAAATGATATGCATTTTCTTTTTGTTCTTTCCCAAATGCAAATACATGAAATTCTGATATGAAATGCGCACTTACAGCCAAGAGGCATTTCTACAAACACTTGGCATGCAACCTATCAAATAAACTATGCAATGAAGTATAAGAGACATTTCATCAAACAATTGTCATGCAATCAGCCTTGACATTTAGACAAATAATTGTTATCAATCCCTTATCTCTCCAATATGAATGGATATGCATATGAATGTTTTACAAAATAGATTGGCAACAATATGTTTCAGCCAAGACTCTTGGCATACAATGCAACTCTTGAATATGAGAATGTTTACAACTAGAAGACAGCATATAGCTGATTACAAACAATGCAACACCAAACTAGAAATGCAATAATAAAAATCGATGGAACCTGGTATATATTGCAGCCTTCAAGAATATTCGAATTCTTCAAATTTGTGATGTCAACTCTAAATAGCAGCGCCTATCCTTCTTGAGTGACCACGAACTAATCAGAATTTTATGTGAATTTTCGTTGGACTCCAAACACAAAATCGCCCCTGTTCTTGAAGCGCCCAGCCTACTAAAGATATCAGAAATTTTTATCTTCCTTGCATCAGCAAATTGCCCCTGTTATGGCAGCGCCTTCTTTGATTGATCTGATCATAAAATTTGGTCTTCTTACTACACAAAAATCGTCCCTAACAAGAAGATGTTTAGGACTGATATTATTCAGAAAATAACTCCACCAAAAATCGAATCCTTCGTTGAGAAAATCGGCCTCCACCACTGAAAGAACTCACTTCACCAATCTGCAAATAATGAGAAAATCGATGCTCCTCTAATTTCCAAAATTTGGCTTTGAAGCCACAAAATTTTGCCACCAATGTGAAAGTTTGAGATAACCTCCACTCCCAACTAGCTAGGGTTGGTGTCACACAACCGAAACTAGTAAACTAAGAGAATTTTACTTCTCCAGCTGTGACAAGCATTCAGCTCTCCAATATTCAGAAAATGTAATTGACTATAGGATATCTCAAATGCCCTCCAAAAGCCCCTTATAAAGAATTGACAAGAGATTTCAAGAAGCTTCTAGAATAAATTATTATTTTATTCTTTTAAGTGACTTTTTTTAATATTATTTTATTTTTAGTCACTTTAATATTAAATTAATTAAATATAAGGTTACTTTTTAATATTTTATTTTTAATAATCTTAGAAGTAATTAATTTAATATATTCCCCTTATTGCTCTAAATTGGGGACATGACAGTCCTCCCTTCCCAAAGATTGCTTGTCCTCAAGCAATCTACGACTGCCATCCCAAGACCACTGCCATACAATCTGGAACAAGTCTATCCACCATCCGCTTGGATCCCATACAACCCAAAGAAGGACTCCTCTCAACCACTCGTGTACAAAGCTGAAGTCCTTGTTAAAGTTCGAACTCACCAAATTGTGAAGCCAACAATCCAACCAATGAACCTCTGGAATCCAGCCGGAACAAGTCTTCAATTCTTGATTGTACTCATCTGCTGAAGTAATTGGCATGTCAAATGCTGATGAACCCAAACTCCTTTCCTTCAATCCACCATGTTGAGTAAGTAATGCCATGGACACATCCCCCACATGTGGATCAAAAACAAACTGGTGGACACGCCTAACAATGCAATTGAGATGAAAATTTCTCATATCTTCTGCCAAACTGTCAACAGCAATATAAACATCATCATCATGAATGGCATCTACTCTATCTGTATCATCCACCACATCCTCGTGAATGAAAGTGCTCTCAATGTGTTTTATCAATACATCCTTGGATGCTTTACCAGCTTTACCCCTAAGCACCACTCTCTTACCATTCGCTGTCCAAAACTTGAGTGTCATCTTCTTGAAGTTTTGTGAGTACTCTCCCAAAGAATAGAGCCACTGGATACCTAGAATGGCGTGGTCACCACCCAAATCTACCACATAGAAGTCATCAGTGACCGTATAATTACCAAGTGAGATACTTAACTGAGGAATTTTCCTTTTGCATTTTAAAGTGTATCCACCTGCTACCATGACTTTGAACCCCTCAAAGTCCTGTGTTGCTAATCTTAACCCCTCAAAGTCCTGTGTTGCTAATCTTTGTTTGGCTACCATAGTAGAATCAATAAAGTTATGTGTAGCTCCACTGTCAACCAAAACTGTGATGTGCTGGACATATAGGGTTCCTCTAATTCTGAAAGAGTTGAACATAGGTGAACCGGATAGAGTACGAATAGATCCCTTATGTTCAAGCTCCTCATCTGAATTGCTGCTGTCCTCATCTTCTAGTTCATTCTCACTTTCTGATACTACCTCAATGAGATGAACTTTTCCCTTCCCCAAGCAACGATGTCCATTCACCCACTTCTCCTTGCAATGGTAGCAAATTCCTTTCTCCCTACACTCCCTACGAAAATCCTCATCCAACTTATTCTTCTTATTGTCCTTCTTGGAAGTGGATTTCTCCTCTATATCTTTTGAAGGGGGTGTGCTAGAAGAAGCTTTGCTCTTTTGGTTGCTTGAGGATTTGTTCTTTTGATGGCTAGACTCCATGTCTCTAGCTCTAGAAATCGCATCCTGAAGGGAATCTGATTTGAAGGCCTTAATCCAACCGCGAAGAGGTTCAGACAAACCTTCAATGAAGAGCATCACCAAACGCTGTTCTGAAACATCAGTCACCATAACTGCCAAACGCTGAAATGCTGAGATGTAGGAGTCTACAGACCCACTCTACTGAAGCTGTGCTAACTCTCTGAAATGAAGTTCTGGATCCTTCTAATCAAATCTGTCAATGAGTCTTTGTGTGAACTCCAAGTAAGATGTGATGTTGGCATGCCCCAAAGTGACAAGCCCATGATACTACCACTCATGTGCCTCTCCATCCAAATGCAGGGTGGCATACTTGATAGCTTCTATCTCCATCATAGGATTAAGTTGGAAGCATGTATCCAACTTTTGAACCCATGCTCTAGCTGTGCATTTGCTAGAATCATCAAAAGTAGGTATAGTAAGCTTCCCTACCTTTCGCTGCAAATTCTGATTTTGTGCACCCCGACCATTGGTTCTAGGTCTATTTCTTGCCTTGAGATTGCAAAAATCTACTAATGTCATAGCAGCATGGAATTCATCTCCCAAAGAATTATATTCTCTCAAATAATCATCATAATTTTCTTTTGGTTCTTGCTGCTCCTGATTTGCAGCAGCTTGTCCTCTCAAGAATTGAGGCATAAGAGGCCTCGGAGTTGCTCTACTTGCTGCTCTAACATTGCTTTGAGCTGTGTCATTGTTGTCTTGCCTTCCGTTATGTCCATTGGTCCCATTGTTGTTTCCATTGTTTCCATTGTTTCTATTATTCACAAGCTGCCTAAGAATTTGCGATAATTCTTCTCTTGCTTTAGCTGCTTCTGCCCTTCCTCTAACTAGTTCTTCCATTATTTCTTGTTGTCCTCTTGCAAGGTCACTAAGCATGTGCTGAGTACTACTTTCTTCCATGAGTTCAAATGGACTTAAACCCTTCTTTGATCTATTATAAAAACTGTCCAGAGGATGTATGATTGGAATGTTTGGAGTCTCTTTACTCATAACCCGCACAGGATGGCAGGAACTTTAGCTCTGATACCACTGTAAAGTGCCTGACCAAATCTGATATAAAAACACTGAATTGCAGCCTTGGTAATTTTGTCAAACACTTTCCTTGTAACCTCAGTATTGCTGGTGTTCTACTTCAATTTGCTTGATTTGATTTGATTTTGATGCCAATGATA
Source organism: Sequoia sempervirens (assembly GCA_007258455.2). NCBI lineage: Eukaryota > Viridiplantae > Streptophyta > Pinopsida > Cupressales > Cupressaceae > Sequoia > Sequoia sempervirens. The sequence continues at coordinate 40,602 of VDFB02132424.1, forward strand.
GTTTAAAGTATAAAAATAATTGCAAAGCAACTAATTGAAAGACTAAATGATATGCAACTTCTTTTTGTTCTTTCCCAAATGCAAATACATGAAATTCTGATATGAAATGCGCACTTACAGCCAAGAGGCATTTCTACAAACACTTGGCATGCAACCTATCAAATAAACTATGCAATGAAGTATAAGAGACATTTCATCAAACAATTGTCATGCAATCAGCCTTGACATTTAGACAAATAATTGTTATCAATCCCTTATCTCTCCAATATGAATTGATATGCATATGAATGTTTTACAAAATAGATTGGCAACAATATGTTTCAGCCAAGACTCTTGGCATACAATGCAACTCTTGAATATGAGAATGTTTACAACTAGAAGACAGCATATAGCTGATTACAAACAATGCAACACCAAACTAGAAATGCAATAATAAAAATCGATGGAACCTGGTATATATTGCAGCCTTCAAGAATATTCGAATTCTTCAAATTTGTGATGTCAACTCTAAATAGCAGCGCCTATCCTTCTTGAGTGACCACGAACTAATCAGAATTTTATGTGAATTTTCGTTGGACTCCAAACACAAAATCGCCCCTGTTCTTGAAGCGCCCAGCCTACTAAAGATATCAGAAATTTTTATCTTCCTTGCATCAGCAAATTGCCCCTGTTATGGCAGCGCCTTCTTTGATTGATCTGATCATAAAATTTGGTCTTTCTTACTACACAAAAATCGTCCCTAACAAGAAGATGTTTAGGACTGATATTATTCAGAAAATAACTCCACCAAAAATCGAATCCTTCGTTGAGAAAATCGGCCTCCACCACTGAAAGAACTCACTTCACCAATATGCAAATAATGAGAAAATCGATGCTCCTCTAATTTCCAAAATTTGGCTTTGAAGCCACAAAATTTTTCCACCAATGTGAATGTCTGAGATAACCTCCACTCCCAACTAGCTAGGGTTGGTGTCACACAACCGAAACTAGCAAACTAAGAGAATTTTACTTCTCCAGCTGTGACAAGCATTCAGCTCTCCAATATTCAGAAAATGTAATTGACTATAGGATATCTCAAATGCCCTCCAAAAGCCCCTTATAAAGAATTGACAAGAGATTTCAAGAAGCTTCTAGAATAAATTATTATTTTATTCTTTTAAGTGACTTTTTTTAATATTATTTTATTTTTAGTCACTTTAATATTAAATTAATTAAATATAAGGTTACTTTTTAATATTTTATTTTTAATAACCTTATAAGTAATTAATTTAATATATTCCCCTTATTGCTCTAAATTGGGGACATGAGAGGACTCCGATTGACGTGCTGGATGTCTCGTTTGAAAGCTAGATCAATCGTGAAGAAACCTCATTAGACACTCGTTTGCAGATTCATTTGTTAGGGCCCTTGAAAACTTGGGCGCCTATCTTGACTGGGGGCGCCCACTTTGTCAACACTTAGTCAAATTTTGATATTTTTTTAAATCCTTCACTCTGTTTTCCGTGTGAATCCCTCCTGTTCATCGTCAAATCACGGATGACTGAATGATCTGATAACCGCACCACTGAATTTGCTGCGAAGCTGACAAAGAATTGAACAAATTTGACTGGAGGCGAAAACCCTAATTCTGACATTTGATGCCCTAAAAAGATGGGCGCACTTTCTTCACTGGGGCGCCCATGTTTGACAGTGTTAGAAAATTTTCATCATTTTTCACTTTCTTTCTTGTTCTTTGCGCATGTTCATCGTCTTGCCTTCTGCTGAGAGTTTGAATGCTGAAACTGACGCCTGGTAACCGATTGACCTTCATTGACGACCTAGGAACTCCTGATACACTTCTGAAAAACAGAATAGACCCAGTAGGGCAAAACTGATCTTTTTAAGATTCTAACTGCACCAGCTTGATATGGACGTATTTTGAGCCAATCAGTTCGGACCCTATCGGACCAACTTTCTATTTTTAGAAATTTTTGCCAGTATCCATTTCGAAAGAAACCCAAAAAAACCCAGAAAACGTTACTATTTCGAGAAAATTTCTAAAAATAGCAGTTTTCCTAAATTTTTGGGATGAAAAACTGAGATCTGGGTTTTGTAGGTTAAGCTGTTCTTAGCAGACCTAGATCATCAGAAATTGAAAATTTTGTGTTTTGACCCCTCATGCAAGACGTGCACACCCAAATTCTGACCTTTTTGACTGATTTATCAAGACTTTTACTCATTTCTTCAAAATGTCTAAGTGTAACAAAAATTCTAATTTTGGGGTACAACAACGTTTTTGTCTTCTCCCCCACAAGCATTTTCGTTTGCCTTAATAAATATGAAAGACTATTTTTTTTCCCTCTATCTTTTTTTCTCGAAGAGGCCATATGGGATTTATGATATGAATTGATGCAACCTTTTGTACTTTATAATTTTTTATTAGCAATATTTTAATTAATTTGGATATTTTAATTTTTCTCCTTTTTTATTATTGCCAAATGAAATATTTTAATATATCCATTTTTTTAATTTTTTACTATTTCTTGACTAAAATATTTTTTGTCCTCGGTAATTTTAATTTTTTCTTTTTCTTTTTCATTATCCAAACTTAAATAATTTTCAATTCCAACATTTCTTTAATTTTTTGCGTTTTTTCGTTTTGTTCCATTCTTCGTACTGTTGTAGTATCTATTGCCTTCGTTGTTCATTGTCTTTCTCAATGCGAATATCTTGCAGAATTATGTAGCAACATGCAATTAGTCTTGGCAGTTTGTCAAGATGACAATCAACCTCTGGGTTGACAATTAGATTGTCCCAGCTAGTGGCTTGAGAGACTTCTCTTTTGAGAGCTTCCCTCTGTATGTGTTCCTTTAGTGAAATATCCCACAGGTTTATCAAGTCTTCTATCAACCCATTTTCCCTTTCTTTGTTTGCTTCCATAGGTTCTTCCGATGGCTGTCCCATTACATCACCATGATTTTTGTCTGTGTGTTGTGTATTGCCAGGGTTTGTATCGACAGTTGTGCCGATGTTTACTCAGTAATGCTACTTGACCGATTAACAAAGAGTAAACGAAAATACATAACAATAGTAATAACACATATCAATTACTTAGACAATGCACAAAATATATGTCTTGTATTCTTTCATTCATTGGATAGGCAATAATTACAGAATACCAAAATTTATACGGTCCCCAACTACAAGTGCAAACATACAATATATATCAGGCCAATGTTAGTTGAGAATGCCAACCATCGACAACTACCCAATAACAACCAACCAACCATCGAGGACTAATTACACATTAACACATTTATTTATTTATTTTTTGTCGATTACACAATCATCTTCAATGATCCTTTGTTTGACACTTCTTCCTTTAGGTGTACATGTTTTTGACCATCCACCCCACTTTGAATTAACTACCATTAATTGTAATGCCTCTTGCACCTCAACCATCTTCATTAACAAAATAAAGTAGTTGACATATCTATAATGCACGGGCTTGAGGAATTCCTTCCTTGAAAAAGTCCTAAACAAAACAAGTTAAACGTGATGGTTAGAAATGAACATTTGTATATCTATAGCCTCAAACATCACTGCCTTTGCCCAATCTATCTTCCGAATGTCCTTCAATGTGTTCAACATATGAACACAACATGAGGTTTAGAAAATGTGCTTGTAAGCACCCTCCACCATCAAGCCAACTAGTTTACTCACATGGGTTGAATCGGTCACCACTTATACAACGTTAGAGGCTCCAACCTCTTCTATGACATCTTTCAAACTTTGAAACTGGAAGTTTGCATATTTTCTCTTCTTTGAACAGTCGATAGCTCTAGGAAAATTAGAGCCAAATGCATACGTGACAATGATATTGATGAGTGGCCAATATTTAATATTGGTCCAGCCATCCATGATAATGGAGCAGCCATCCCTTATCCATGTTTGCCTCGTTTCTTCCATCAACACATGCACTTTAGAATATTCTCTATCAAGGAGGGTGGTGTGTAGCTTATGTTCTCTGAGTGGGACAAATGAGGGACTAACAATTATCACATCTTTGAACATTTGTTTAAAGTGGGAAGAACATGCCACATGAAATGGTATGGCATGAGCATAAAAAAACTTAGCAATAGAAGACTCGACCACCTCTCGTGATTGTATATTAAACAGTCCTGCAACACTAATAGTTATTTTCTTTCCCTTGGTAGAAGTGGAACTCTCTACCCTTTGAATTCCAACCTCCACAATTCCCATAGGCAATGACACACAAGGCCATCCTATCTTTCTTGCCTCCCTCTCCATATGCAGCCTAGTTACCTCGGCCTTCTCAGCTTCAGTTATAGCTTGGCAACCTTTTACCTCTTGTCCATCTATGCACAAGAGGTGACAATAAACTCTAGTATAGCTGCCTCTATAGTCTTTGCTACACAAATGACATAGCCATACTCTACTCCCCTTGAATTTTTTTCTTGTCTCTGCCTATTTGTGTTGCAAATTGTAGGAGAGGTTTTTTGGGGTTAAATGGGCTTTTGCATGCTTTTTGAGGGGTTTGAAAGGGCATTCAATGGGTTAGTTGGACTTGTTGACCCTGCTACGTTCCCACTCCTAGGAGAATCACCAATGGCAGCCATACTTCTATGACGTCCAGTTCTTTGTTGTATTTGAACTTCAATCTCTTCATTCTCACCACTCCCATAGTTGCTCATTGTTTCTTTTTAAAGAACTTAAAATACAACTGCAAGTGCAAATAGAAGAAAAAACAATACTCTCCCCATGTGTACAAAAATTTAAAAAAAAACTTAAAAAAATGCAAAGGAAATTGAACAAACAAATATTAGATGGTAAATTTATGTCAATGTAGTGGATTTGATGTCCTATTGCCTTTTTTTCACTGCTGTTCTCTTTCCACTACTGCTCCTTCTCTTTCTGCTTTTTTATAAGTTGGAAAATGTTAAAATCAGTTCGTTTTTTTTTTGTTGTTAGTTGTTTTAGGTTTAGTCATAGTTTAAAGGGGCATGGGGGTTCTTTTGGACTCACCCATTTATTTAAAAAAAATATCAAAATTGTGTTTTTTTATAAAAATGCACTCAAAAAATACCTGGGTTGTAGGGGATGGTAGGTATCCCCTGTTCAGTTTTAGATGTCTTGGAGATGCTTCTCGTTTTTGAAAAAAAAGGGGGGATGTGGGTGTTGGGGACATTTCCTATCCATCCTTGCATCCTTGAAACATCCCCTATAGGAGACAAGGGCATTTCGGGCAGGGGACGTGTCTCTAGGGAGCATAGAAGGTTACCCAATGCAAATCTGCAATTGTTTTAAACCTTATAATCTCAAAACAAACATTTCTAATTCTCTTGTTTATTGCACTAAACACAATCCGCCCAAGAGATTGGTTTTAGCTAATCTTCTCTTTCTACAATTGATTGCTTTGAGAAACTAGAAGGCATGACAATTAATATCTTCTCATCTCAACTGGAAGGTACAGAAAGGGCTTCAGATTAGGATGAGATTAGGGTGAAATGAGGTCTCATGCTTTTGAACTGAAAGTGGTTCCCGTGACTCACTTACTAGAATAAATGGTTGGTTATTTTGTTCATATTGCAGCTGTTTTCTATTCTATTTTGCTGCTTTTGTAGGTTTGAAGGGAGCATTTCTTTTACATATTTGTGCACTTTCATATTGAAGAATAAATATATTACTTTTTCTTGAATATATGAGCTATATCTTGCTTAGATACCCTGCCATATTTCAATATGATGTGACAGATTGACATTGTATTCCTTTCAGAAAATTATTGACTTCCATTGACATATCAAAACATCTATATAGTTCAAAAAACTAAAAAGTAATCAAGTTACCTTCCAATTTTTACTGCAGCACATAATTTCTGTAAACAAGCGACTGGAGCAGCTGCATTTTGTGTTTAGAAGTTGGGCAACTACTACTGTAATATCTACTTGACATTATATATCTTTCAACTGTGTTATACTTTTGATCATAGGTTCAGAATTGGGTGAAAAGTGGCTTAAGGGACTTCTCAATATCTCGGACATCAGTTGATTGGGGCATTCCTGTTCCAGATGATAGCAAACAAACAATTTATGTTTGGTTTGATGCCTTACTGGGGTACTTACCAGCAAACCTAAGTTCATAACACAGTAAGCTAAGCTTCCAATGTATAAATTGTAAACTAAATAAATTCTAGATAGCTTAAGTGCATATGTGAATACTAAATTAATTGTTTAGCAGGAATACTTTTCTTGTTTAATGATAAGATTTTGTAAAAGCTTTTGGATTTTACAGTGGCTTTGTAGCATGCTTTTTAACATATGAATGAACGAATGAAAGAAAAAGAATATGTTAGGCCCATGGATTATCAATATAGGTTAATGTGACTCTAGTTGTATCATTGAAGAAATTTGTGTCATGTAACTTGCATTTAACAAGCATCCATTCACTGGTGGATTGGCCAAGGAACAGTCATTCTGTAATCTCCCGATTTTTGGAGTTCCATTTATCGATTGTATGTGGGCGAATAACTTTAAGTCTGGTCGGTAAATATCTACCAATTAATATTTCTGTATTGAACATTGTTATCACTGCCGATTTCTTGAAATATCCATTGGAGATTTAATAATAAAGATACTCGGGCAAGGTTAAGTTTATCGGGCTTGTTCAATATAGCAGATTAAAGAAGCTACACAATACAAGTTTATTGCGATTCCTATTGCTGCCTATAGTCATTAGTGCGTGGTATTTTGAACGAGCGTCGTCTATTATGGGTTCGTGAAAATCTGAGTACCATTGCCGTTTGAGTATTTACCTATCGTGCCTTGTAAAAACTATGATGCAATGGCAGGGGGCTCTTTCCACTATCCAACACAATTCCATATGTTTCAATCACTTCTTGAATCTTCAAAACCCTAACAAAGGAGGAAACCTTCTCAACTGCATTGCTTGCCTAGTAGGTGTGCAGACCACGCTTTTTGATCTTAACTCACAACCTATTTTTCTAACCCTCAATCTATACACCTTTTCAGGCACCCATTACTGTCCTCTCAAACATATCACAAAATCACCATAGGTCACTTTGGACCAACCTCTTCAGAAACAGGTTCCTACGCTGTCCTACAAGGCCAATTGGGCCTATTTTTCAAAGCAACACCTCTTTATTCTTCCTTCCAAGTACAAAACACCTTTGGGCAGCATTAACCAACCCACATAAGCACCAAATCCACAATTTTTGACTCACACAAAGCCCTCCAAATCACCTTTCTACCAAACCCTTACTTTTGCTTGATTTGGTGAGGGCTTATTGAAACTACGCCTGCCCACACTTGTCTCACTCAACCAACACCTCAAACATCCCTTATTTGGTCTGCACAAGCTCAAAAGACCATAAAAATCTTCTTCCCCCAAGGTTTACAACCTCTATCACCCTCTAACCTCTCAATTTCACTTAAAACATACACTTTCAATGCCTAGGGCATCATGCCCAAACATACAATTCACCTTCCCTGCCCTTCCAAAGCTTCAAACACATCAATCTTCACCTGCTCACACCAAAACTAACATATTCTAGCCTTTACCAAAGCAAATTCCTGTAACTACCACTTCTAGCCATGCCTTTTATGCCAAAACTCAGAATATTCCACCAGGGCAGCATTGAAATACTCCTCAAATGTCTTTCCCAATGCTAGCAATCTACTCCTACACCTAAACCTACTCTATTAGTGCCCATTCCACCGAGCCACAGAAAAAACAATAGGTGGAATGTGGCACTATTTCATATTTTCAACTTCAAACCCTCTAACTCAGAAATTCTGACCCGCAGTCAGTAATTTGAATGTAGATTCTTTGTTTCTTGGTGAAATTCGATCAATCCACCTCCAAATTGAAGCTAGTTCAGCTGCCTTCAGGTTTCAAAGAGTTATAGAGCAAAACAAAACTGTACGGCCAATAATAAGGGCCTGCAAACAGTAAGTTTCAGAAAATTGAATTAAAATAATGATTATCTATTGATTTCTTCTTAAAATCTTGAACATCTAACTTTACATCGAGTTCTTCTAGGCCTTAATAGGCATAACCAACATGACTAATCAACTTCCCACTTATTTTCCAATGAACCAAAACTGACTCAAACTAACTTTTGGACTTATATGACCTTTCATCTTCCCAAAGTTGCATTTTTACAATTTTTTTTACATTATTTGCACTTTTTTCCCTAAAGAGTCAAAAATGACACCAAACCAATTTAATTACATTTAAATGGTCTCAAAGGACCTTATTCAAACCAAAATTGACATAAAATACCTAAGCATCTAATATTTGACCTCTACTTGCCAAAGATGGCCTTGGTGCCCCTGCACCATACTCCCGGCCAGAAAAAAAACTCCATGTCCCTTGGGGAATTACATGGTATTGGAATAAGTTTGTGTAATGTCCCCTTTTTAGCACGATCAGGTTTTCAGATGGTTTAGCCTATCACTGGTGCTCGTAGGCTAACTCAGATGTTCAAAGGGTCTTCTAAGGCTTTTATCTTCTCCGGAGTTCAATGATTTTCAGTTCTGGCTTTCGTTTGATGTCTCTAGAGCCCCTTTTGCTATACTTACTATTTATAGTAAGTTTGAGATTGGTTGAGAGGGACCCTTACTATTTTTAGTAAGGCACTTGGTCTTTTCAGGATTTACAGACTTGACCCCAGTTTCAGTTGGTGTGATGAAATAATAAATATTAAGGGAGATATTAATGTTTTATCATCTCAAATGATATTTATTAAATTAAAAGTGTTATTATAAAGTTATAACTTAACTTTATAATGAAGGGTCAATTCATCATTAAAAGGGGGCCATGTTTAGTATTTAATTATGGGGCACCAATTCCAAGGTGAATATTTAATAGTCATCAAAGTGCAAACTTAATAACATTTAATATGAATTAAATGTGCTTTTTGGAGAAAATCACACCTCTTCATGAAATGATTATAAATTGCCTTCAAGAGTCGACTTCTTTCATTCTAGAGCATTTGTTTTGATGAAAATTGTCTGTGAAGAAGAAGCCAAGGGTTTCTGTCTTTCAAGCCATTGGAGAAGGATAAACTCTTTAGTGTTGCGGCCATTTGAGGTGGTCAAATATCCATTGAATTTGACATTTGCGAGAGCTTCATATAGAGGTTCTATTTGAGCAAAACGGTGGAGAAAATCAGAGGGTTTGTGTGCAATCACCAATCATATTTTTTAGAGTTTCGAGCAGCAGCTTTTAGTAGATTCTCGTGACTGCTGGATCATCATTCAAGGGAAGGACGACTTGCTTTTTAGCCAGCCTTTTTGCAGCAGCAAGGGCGATTTCAGCTGTGGAGGCTATTAAAAATTCCAATAAAAATTGAGGAGAGGCGCCTTGCTTAGTAGAAGACATCTGCATCAAATTCGAGGTGAAATATTTCATATCAAGGCTGAATCGAAATTCTTTTTGAAGTGCTTTTTAGCAGTACGTTCAAGACATGCATCAATAATTCCCAATTCGGGTATGTTAATGTATTTGAAGGCTTGATTTAATAAATAGAAAAGTACTTCTATCATTGCAGCAGTAGTTGTTTTCAGTTTGCAGGTTTCTTTATGTTTGGCATTCATATCTTTACATTCAAAAATCAAACAAAAAGCATAAAACGCTTGAAAATACAAAGAAATTGCAGAACATCAAAACAAAACGATCAACCCCCGTAGTCGAGAGAACACGAGTTCTTACATTGGTATCAGAGCCATTTCCTGCCATCCTCTGGGTTAAATCAGTTTGTTGATGCAACAAAGTGATAAAGCAAATAGGTATTACGAGATAGAACTTCGTAAGAATTGGCAGCCATCACAGGTACCGGAAGGGAAGACAACTTCTGGATTGATTGGGATTCATCAAGGGTCCTCCTCATGACTTACAAAATAGGTTGCAAGCATGGGTGACAAAAGGGAAAATAGTCCACCGAGGGATGATGATAGAGAGGTGAGAGAGACCTTGAGGTATTTATGGGTTGGTCAGCAACAGATAGCTGGTGTACTATAGTAGCTCAAAGCAACTTTACAACAATTGAATTTACCCAGGAGACAACCCCAGGATCAGGATGATGATAGGAGTGTAGTTGGGTCACGAAGAGTGCATAGAGCGCCTTCCTGTACTGCAGACAGGCCTACACGACCCACTTTCCTGAGAAATGAACCGGAAGAGGAGAATGGGGAGGAAGAAGGTGAACCCACGTTTGCTGATAACATTATGGTAGCGAATGATGAGTGGGAGTTGTTGACATCACAGGTGAGAGAGCGCATTAGCTTTGACAGATTTGTGAGCTAGAGGAGAGAGCACTACAGGTCCAGGAAGGATAGGGGACCGAGGAATCAGAGTAGTGATCTGAAGCATGCTACCATTAAGCTCACATTGCCCATGTTTGATGGTAGTGGAAAGGTTACAGCTCAGGCTTGGGTTCACAAGCTTGACACCTTTCTGACACTTAGATCCATGGCGGAGAGTGATGCGGTTAAATATGCCACCTTACACTTGGAGGGAGTAGCGCACGATTGGTGGCATCATGGGATGGTGACACTGCAGCATAATCACATCACTTCTTATCAGGAGTTTGTGGATAGGCTGGTTGAACGTTTTGATAAGAAGGATCCAAAAGTTTATTTTAGAGACTTGGCGCAATTGAAGCAGGTCGGTAGTTTGGAGAACTACATTGGTGATTTCCAGTGATTGTCCGTAATGGTACCCAACGTATCTAAGAGGAGGCTAGTTGTACTCTTTATGGAGGGCTTATTGGAACCATTATGAGGGTGGATAAAGGCTTTTGATTCACCAACACTGCAGGAGGCAATGAAGAAAGCAAGGAGTATGGAGTTTGCAACCCCGAAAAGCAAGAGCTCACACAAGGATGTTCCTTCAACCAGCAATGAGGAATCTCAACAAACTGCTGATAAGAAAAAGAAATCAGCAACCATGGTGGATGAGGAGTCACGTGAGGAGTTGAGAAAAAAGAAATTATGTTTTTGGTGTAATGAACCATATAAAAAGGATCATGATTGCCCTTTGAGACCTAAGGGCAAAGCAAATCGCATCTGTGGGCATATTATGAGGATTCAGATTCAGATCAGCTAGCTTCAAAGGATCATCAGGATGTGAAGGCATTTGCTGATGGGAATTTGGCTCCTATGGCATTCTTTGCTAATGTTTAGGATGAGGCCACATTTAGATTTAGGGGAACAGTTAATGGGCAACGTTGTGTTGCTATGTTGGATACTGGAGCAAAACATAATTTTATTGATAAGGGTTTTGTGGCTAGATGTAGACTTCAGGCCGAGGATTTTGATGGATTCAGAGTTCGAGTAGCTGATGGATATACCCTCGCATGCACTAGGCGGATTACTAATCTCACTTTGATGTTGAACAACTATGAGTTACATTTTGATTTCTATGCGGTCAACATAGGTGAGATGGATATAGTTTTGGGCATGAAATGGCTCTAGGACTTGGGAATATTTACCCTCAACGTACCTAAGGTGGAGATGTGATTTGAGGTTGATGGCAGGAGATATGTGTCGAGGGGAATTATAGATGGGAGTTTGCGCTCTATCTCTCCCGTCAATAAGAAGAGTGAGAGTGTAGAGGAGGAGTTTGTGCAAAGTGGATATGGTTTTACTTAGTACTTCGGGGGTTCAGAGGTAGCTGATTGGGATCGGCCTAGAGGTTTGGTATAGTTCGTGATCAACCCCTTGTTTAAGGGGAATGTTACATCGTCATATGACAATCCGCTCTTTGAAATTGATGTTGATCACTTTCTTGACTCTAGTCCCGAGATAAGTGTTGATCGTAGTGTTTGGGATCCTTCTGGTGCATTAGGGTTTTAGATAGCGCTCGCAGAGGAGTTTTTTGAGGTGTACACAGTTTCACGTTTGACCCTCATGTGCATAACCTATTTCAGATGCACTGTTCAGTGGCGCATGTACTTGACAGCGGTTATGACAGCTTGCCTTGCGTAAAGTTGGGAAGCAAATGTTGTCACGTTTTTATGCACTCAGAATAAAAACATTGTGCAGGTTTTTTTTACTGATGTTAATCACCACAAGGGTGCAGGAAGCCCTTGCCCCTCCCATGGGGAGGGGGCGGGCTGTGAGGGGCTCGCGCCCCCTCCACAGGCCGCGGCCTGTGGAGGGCGCGAGCCTCCCCACAGAACCGCGTCCTTCCCATGGGGAGGACAAGGGATTAAAATCCCTTCCCTTATTCCTCTGTATAAACAATTTCATAACTCAAAAAGAGACATTTTGCCCAGTATTATACTGCATTCAAATTTATCTCAAAGGAAATTCGAATTTATTTCAGGTGAAAGTGTTTCTTGCAAAATCACATGCATATATATATATATATGTATATATGCACAGGAATACAGATTCCTGTGCATATATATATATGTATTTATATATGTTTATGTATGATTCCTAATATAATTGAGAGCAGTTTAATAATTTGCAGCTTTTGCAACAGAATGTAACCCTAATCTGGAAGAAAGATTGGGTATTCTTTCTATAATGCAACAATGAGAAGTAAGCTATTACCCAGATTCAAAAATAAAATTGAAAAAGATTTCTCAGATATCTGTAATCATTTCATAGAATGATGCATTTCATTTATTCAATTTCTTATTGCAATTTCGAACTGATTGAAGACAAAGTATGGAAAATAACCTAGCAATTTCTCCAGTGCAGATGCCTCGTATTACCTTCCTGTCCCCCCCACCAGAGCTCTGATCATTTTCCAAATGAATGTTCTCTTTTCTCCTTAAAGCTTTATTGCCCCTTCCGAGGATCATGCAGAGTATTTCCAAATGACAGATAAATTTTACATGCAAATTCTAGAGATTGCCACATGCCAACAGCATTGTTGGTTTTAAGGAAAATTTCCCCAGGGCCCAAAGTTTTCTCGGGGCTGTTCATCCTCTCAATTTTTGGAATAAATAACCATATGCAAACAAAGATATCTCCACTTTATATTATGCAAACCAATTATTTCATCCATATTATATGCAAATATAATATTTTCACTTTTATTTTTAATTTCCTATTTTTAAATCAGATTTTCCTTTTTATTGCACAAAATAAATGGGATAAGCTAATTAAAATAAACCATACTCTTTTCACAACCTTTATGAATAATTAAACTATATTTTTAATTTTGCTATGTTATTATAGTATATATATATTTTATTTTTATTTTTTCTTTTATATCAATTACTTATTCAAATCATGTAATCAATTTAAACAATCACATTGAAAACAGACATGGCCTAATGCAACTACATGATTTTTAAGTGCTGTGTGTGTGATCGAGAGCTTCTCCTCTTTTACCCTGTCGGGAAGCTAACCTTCTTTTCCTCAATCACACTCTTGGCCTTCGATCACCTGCAACTCAAATGCACTCAGGCGTGCAAAAACGAAAATGTATTAGTAACCAATAAAAAATATAAATCTAAGCAATAATTAAATCAACACTTCTATTCTGTTCTATCTTGTATATTTTTAAAAATAAAATGCACTCATAATTCTAAAAACAAATATTTTTTTACATTCCCATATACCAAAGCTTTGTATTATGTCATATTGCTCTAACACGTATCATAATTCATATTATAAATCTCTCAAAGTCATGGTCAAAACAGCATCAAAATTTGAGACGTGACAGTAATTAATTAAATTCTGCATAAGGTGACTTAATGAATGGTTATTAAAGTGACTTGTGAAATATTTTGAATATTGTTGTCCCTCATTTTTGACTTGTTAAAAATTGGGATAACCTATCAAAATTTTGATAAAATTTGAAGATTTTCTCTTCTAAGGCACATTTTACGAGGTGCAAAGGTTAGAAAATTTCAGTTTTGGGTCTATAGTCCTTTTGGCTAACATTTTTCACTCACTCTCGTCCGTTTTTGTGAAATTCTGAGTCATTTTTAGTGTCTTTTTGACCAAATTCGGGTTTTCTAGGCAACTCAGCAGAATAGGGAAATTTAAGCCTAAGAGCAAAATTGCTAAATGTCCAAAAAATCCCGAAATTGCAAAAAGCAAAATTGCTAAAACTTCCAAAAGTTCCAAAATTGCTAAATGTCCAAAAAATCCCGAAATTGCAAAAAGCAAAATTGCTAAAACTTCCAAAAGTTCCGAAATTGCTAAATGTCCAAAAAATCCTGAAATTGCAAAAAGCAAAATTGCTAAAACTTCCAAAAGTTCCGAAATTGCTAAATGTCCAAAAAATCCCGAAATTGCAAAAAGAAAAATTGCTAAAACTTCCAAAAGTTCCGAAATTGCTAAATGTCCAAACAATCCCGAAATTGCAAAAAGCAAAATTGCTAAAACTTCCAAAAGTTCCGATTTTGCTTAAGTTTTCTAAAAATACCTTTTTTTTTTATTAAAATGAAATTGTCAAATGAGCTAAAAGGTCCGATTTCTTCTATTTGACAAAATGTAAAATTGCAATGAGTATCAAAAAACCCGAAATACTTGCAATGAAGTTTTACATGTTATTTTTCACTTGCAATGACCATCAAAAAACCCGAAATGAGTTTTGCAAGTGTTTTTGTGAATTTTGTAGCTTGATCTTGCTCATATGTACCCCGATTGAAGAGATTTTGGCATGAAGAACATTTGGCAAGGTCTGCAACTTTATTAAATCCCCCATTTTTGCTCTACCATTGCCGCATTTTTGCAGATTTGAGTTTACTCAAGGCGCCTAGGGTTTATTTATTTATTTATTTTTCTTTATTTTGGCTTGTAAACTCTTGTTGCAGGTATGTTCTTTGTTTCTTTTTATTTTTCTGTTTTTGTTGCTTTAAATCTTTTGTTCTTGGGTGCCTTTCTATGGAGATTGAGATTGCATATTATAAAAAAAACGTGTATGGCTAAAAACGTGTTTTTCCACTTCATACGCCCTTCATTCATAAAAACGTTTTTCTCTTTCTTTCATTCGCCTTCCCATTCGCTTTTCATTCATATGCCTCTCATTCTATTTGAAATGTGATTCATTTCATGATAAACACGTCCTTCATTCGCCATATCCATAGAAAACGTCTTGTATTAAAACGCTTTTTCATTATTGGAAATGCATTTTCTTCATTTTAATAAAAAGGATGTTTTTCCTCGATTTTTTCCCTTCATTTTATCCGTCATACATTTTCACTCTCCTTTCGTTCATTCCATTCACATTTCATTCCATCTCATTACCATTTTCTAGAAAAGAAGAAAAGAATAAAAATGCCCTAGAAAGCAAATCGGGATTTTTCCAATCAATTGCAAGTAGGGCATTTTTGTCTAAAATGCAACTACAAGTTAGCACAAGGAAATAAACTTGCAATGGCTTCCCAAAATCCTGATTATACCTTACTTGCTGTCAGCCTTCCGAAACCCGAAATTCACTTGTGAACCCATTTTTGCATCAAATTATCCCTTCCCTTGTCAGTCTTGTTTACACACATGATCTATCAAACCAATAAATCAAGGCATGGGCATTGTTTTATAACAATTTCATCTTGAATAAGGTGTTGTGGGTTCTTCATCAATGAACAAAAGAAGAAGAGATACAACAGTAATTCATGGAGCAGCTCGAAGGTTAATAATCCTCATGAAACCATCTAGGGACAAAGTAAATCAAGCATGGAAAAAAGACGCAACGAAGAGAAGAACTTCCTAAAGAAATGGTACTACTCCAAGCCTGTTGTTGTACCCAAACCAAATTTTTTCTTCATTAAGGCATTTTGCATTTAAAAGTCTAAACCTTGCTAAAATGTTGTAAAATACCGTTTTTTGGGCAATGTCAAGCATGGAGTTTTTGTCAATATTTGTCAGTCAAAGTCAGTTATATTGATCAAAACCTGAAGCAGAGACTCAAAATGAAGATTTTCACGATGGAGGAGCATCTCCGACGGCATTTCATATTGCGACGGTCCATTTCAATGATCGAGACAGAGTTTTCGTGATCAAATCATGGAGATTTTTCGGAGGAAAAGCCTCAAAGTGCAAGTATAGCTCAGGGGCGCCCAGTTTTTTGGAGGTCAAGATCTTGTCTGAAGTGCTCAAGCATACAGTCAATCTCTTCAGAATCAGCCTGGCTATCCGTCGAGCTATCCAGCGAGGCGTTCCGAGACTCACAGCTCTAGTTATTAACGATAGAAGTTAAAATCCCTAAATTTTAGGAGATGGAAATTTTGCTCTTTTCAGGCAAAAGCGCGCCTCTAGCCTGAGGGCGCCCATTTCAAGGCAGGGGTAAAACTCGTCAGTTTCGTTGCCGAAGACATTCAATTTGATCACAGCTAGTCTGCTTATCCGACAAGATATCGAGCATAG